>JAXQQM020062713.1:0-53453 GCA_034641835.2 Pinus albicaulis | reverse complement strand
TAAATAAAATCATAGAATAATAATAATATGATCAAAACATAAAAATAAAAATAAAAATAATAATACTTTGTATGGTCAAAATGTTACAGTTCCATCTTCACATAATATTTATGGTTGCTCCATTCTGTAGATGAGGACTTGTAATAACTATCAACCTGAAAGTCGACATTCTTTTAAAAAAAAAAATATTAAGTTGTGTAAAAAACAGAAATATAATCAAACAAAGCCGCTTATTAGCTAGAAAAGTTAATCACCTGCAATATGGAAGTCGCACTCTCGCATAGATAACAACATGAAGGCTCGCTTGTAGGATGTGACCAAGCTCACTTGATACACAGTGAACGGGCTCGCTTGTATACAGATGTCTGACTTATGAATTGTCCAAATATATTCAAGGCAGAGGGACTGTGAAGGATGCCACCTGTGAAGCATTTTTGAAGTGTAGAACCATTATTTTTCCAAATGCAGCATCCAATCCTTGTTTAGATAATTGATCAACCTTCCCATTATGTTCTTTATATATATGATTAATAGTGAAATTTTGGAATTTTGATAATATATATTGGGTGCGTTCAATCCATCCTGATAAGTTTTGTCCCTCCAACAAAGATTTTCCTATAATGATCCTCGAATCACCATGTGAACATTAGAAATCTGAAGATGAAAAGCCATCATGATTCTACTCTATAAAGCCATGAGCTCTACCTTATTGTTTGTCCCATAACCACCATTCCATATGATATGATATCTCTCCCGATTTAATAACCATCATTCCACATCCACATATTCCACCATTCTGTGCACCAATCAAAAAATATCGTTCGAAGATCAATATTGTGAGGCCATACCACGATGTGTAATAGGAAACCTTAAAGATTAGTGTCCGTTGTCTAGCACATTTCTGTAAATTTACAGCAGTTCTGTCGTTTCCCAACCGTTGGTGGAGATTAAGTTAAATTCCACATAAAATTGGATCAGATCACACTACTTTATCTGTTTTTTTTTCATGTTAACAGTTTTCATCTCTTAGACACGAGATCTGGCTACTTTTATCTGTGTGTTTTTTTCATGTCTAAATACAATTTTCATCTCTCAGGCACGAGATTCACGCCTTCACTTCCACAGATAGAAAATTTGCAAGAGTTCTTGCAACCATTCCAACCATTCGGCTTTACTTCCATTGAGAACTTATCTTGAAATTGCCGTGAGACATTCAAAATGCTAATAAATAGCTCCAAAATTGACATTTGGAGAAAGATTTTCGTTCCTTGTAACCTGTAATATAAAAGTTTTGACCATATTTGTCAGGTTTTACAAATTGATGTAAAGTTTCATTTCTAATACAATGATCTATTTACTTCGTATACAGATCCAGCTTCCCGCGACAGAACTTATTGAAACTTTTGGACTATAGCGATTCTCACACAACCATTTTGAGAGAGATCACAAAATCTTCAGAAGAATCCATTGCTGTTAGTGCTACAAGGAAATTCATTATGTATTTGGAGTCAAGTATGTTGAAGGAATTTCTAATTCAGTATGTATTTGAAGTTGAGTATGTTGAAGAAATTTCTACTTTGGGGATTTTAGTTATTGGTTTGGAAAGATTACTAATACTTGTGGGTTTTGATGTAACTTCAAAGCTTTTCATGGTATCAGAGTCTAGTTCGAGGTTGAATTTTCCTCACTGTATTTGAGAGATGTGTTGGAGGAATCACCACACCTCTATGGAATCGGTAATTTCCACGTTAGGGATCTAAGTTATCTGTTTGGAAAGTTTACCAACACTTGCTGGTTTTGGTGTAACTGTGTTGGAATAATCACCACACCTGTATGGAATTCATAATTTCCAACATTGGGATCCCACTTACCCATTTGGAAGTTTACCAACACTGCGAGTTTTGGTGTAATAACAAATCTCTTCATGGTATGGTGTAACAACAAACCTCCTCATGGTATCAAAGAAGGTTCGGATCTCTAGGGTGGGAATTATAGATTCCATAGATGTGCGGTGATTATTCCAATACCCACCTCAAATGTAGCGCAAGAGAGTCGGTGTAACAACAAACCTCCTCATGGTATCAAAGTAGGTTCGATTCCCCAAGCTGCACCAAAACCCACACCTGTTGGTAAACTTCCAAACCAGTAACTAGGATCCCCAAGGTGAGAATTATGGATTTCATAGAGGTGGGGTGATTACTTCAATACCCTCCTCAAACGCAGCTCGAGAGAAACGTGGATCTCCAAAGTGAAAATTATGGATTCCATAGAGGTGCAGTGATTACTCCAATACCCTCCTCAAACGTAGCTCGAGGGAATCAAATGTGAGTCCACACTCTTATACCATGAAGAGGTTTGCCATTACACCAAAACCCAAAGATGTTGGTAAACTTCCAAACCATATAGAGATTTGTCATTCCACCAAAACCCGCAAATGTTAGTAAATTTCCAAACAAATAACTAAGATCTCGAACTTAGAAATCAAAATTCCATAAAAATACACTAATTACTCCAACAAACTCTGAGCCTCTTCAAAACACATAACACATAATAAACTATGGGTCATAATTAGAAAATTATTAACGATGCCCGATCCCCCGAATCTCAAAGTTCATGAAAATTTAAAAAATGTATGACTAGCACTTTGGTCAGGGCTTTTGGGGGAGGCAGAATGGATCGGTCCGGTCCATGCCCGTTCTGTACCAAAAATGTCATCTTTATACCCCCAGGATATTTGCACAATGCCTGAACCAGACACCTGTACTCATTCTTCAATCATATATTAATTGAGTAAAATAATCATGCAGTTTTCTACTTAGTAACTGATTTATTTCTTTTTCACGTAAGTCCCTGTATTCCTTTTTTTATTCAGAGAAAAAAGAGTGAAGCTTACGTTACCTGGATTGTCGGCTCAACTCAAAACCACTAAAAATAAATTTGAAAATGAGCTCACACTTACTGAGTTGGAATTTTAGGATCACTGAGATAATTAGAGGTAATTGTCTCCAATAGCCATCACTAATCCCAATGGCCTTTGTCCCCAAAGGTTTTGTGTACGTTGCATCGACCTCCACTGCTGTCAGATGGTGATTTGCCACGTGGAAGATGACCTCCGAGTAGCTATGTTTTGTGTGGCTCCACTGATAACGCAAAAGTATCTAAAAAAGTGAAGAGCAGTTATGTAATCATTAAAATCATTATTGCGTCGAGGGGGTCGAGATGGAAATAGCCTTGACTCCATAGTTATATTTCAGCTGCCATAGGCCCATTAATGCGGCCCAGGCAGCTGATGCCCGCCGTCCGATTAAAGCACACGATCATCATGCGGCCGGCATCAGCTGCCTGGGCCGCATTAATGGGCCTATGGC
Source organism: Pinus albicaulis (assembly GCA_034641835.2). Classification (NCBI taxonomy): domain Eukaryota; kingdom Viridiplantae; phylum Streptophyta; class Pinopsida; order Pinales; family Pinaceae; genus Pinus; species Pinus albicaulis. The sequence goes on along the minus strand of JAXQQM020062713.1, from coordinate 50,085 downwards.
AGCTGAAATAAGGCTCGCCGTTCTGTTTAGGATGGTACCATAGGTACTACACTTCCTTACCCAATACTTTGACTTCAGTCTCCGTAAAATCTGGGCAAATTGGGCTGTGGTTAATTTTAGAAATTAAAATATTAATTTAAATAAATACAAAATAAATCTAACTTACCGTACATAGTCTTGCTCAGAATCTAACCACAAAACAACCAAACCGCCTAACTAATAATTAGACCACTCTATTGAGTTCTACTCCCAAATTCATCGCTTGGTTAATGACGGTATCGGTGTCAGCATTCCACATTCACCAGCAGTTGTGCAGAATGTAAACATTAAAAATACAAAAAGTGATTATGCTTTAATTATATTTTATTAAAATAATTTTAATACTAATTGTTTTAAGAGTTATTTAATTTTAATATTAATTGTTTTGAGAATTATTTAATTTTAATATTAATTATATTACAAAACATAAAATTATTAAAGCATTGTATTTTGGAAAATAGTTTAATATTCATTATAATTAAAATATTTCATTTTATTTTTTATTTTTTTATATATAATTTTAATTTTTAAAAATAATTTATATTTATATTTTAGTTTCAAGTGAATATTTTTTGGAATTGAAAAATTAATTTATAAAAAACAAAATTTAATCCACTCAATAATGAATTGAAAAACGAATTTATAAAAAGCAAAATTTAATGCACTCAATAACTAATGCATAATATATCTAGAGACGGAATTTTTTCCTCATAATTAAATTAATATAATGAAATTTATTGTCAAATGATACCAAGAATAGCACAGAGAGTTCATGAGTAGATATTGAACTTAGTCTGGTAAAATGGAATCTTTCCCTTAAACATATGGTAATGTTTTGTTAGAAGTGTTGAATTTTAACTTCAACTACAATAGCACAGAGAAGGAAGAAGTACAACGACAACGTTTTTTCTGTTTTTTGGTTTGTTTGCATGCCATCCAGCATTGAATTTCTGATTTAAAACTCTGAATTTTAAATTAGCCGTAGCCATACCTCTGTGCAGAAAATCGTGGATTGGCCACGCCATTACCATGTCGCATTTAAACACTGCCACTCCGCGCCATCAACACAATCCACCAACCCTGCCTGCATTTACCACCAGGTTAGATTTTTGAATTTTCCAAGTCAACAAGACACGTGGACCAATCACGGTTTATCGCGCAAGTTTTGCAATGACGTCATGGAGCTAAAATGGTATGCGATAATTCTATCTGTTAGCAACCTATAAATACAGGATTCATAATTTTGACTTCACTAACGATAGTCTTGTAAATATGTACAAACATTGCTTTCTGCAAGTTATTTCCCATATTTTGTAAAAAAAAAAACTAAAAAAAAAAAGAGGGTAAAAAGTCCTAAAAGAACAATCAAAGTACTTAGAAAAAATAATAGACCCCAAAAGAAAAAAATGAATAAAACATGAAAGTGTGCACATCTAAATGCCACTACTTTTACCGTTTGCAATTGATTATGACAGAGTGTTAATAAATGCCATAATCCGTGATGAGTCAAATAGTTTAATCTTGACTTGTCATGTTTCCATTTCACTTGTTGTAGATAAAGAATAAAGAATTGTCATACAATTTAATCACGACAATTCAGTAGTTAGGTAGAGAATAAGTGAATCCAACAGTTTAATCTAGATTCCTGGATGAAATAAGTGTATAATTAGATAGTTTTATTGCTTTCAGAAAGAAAAAATGTTGTAAAGGTTGCTAGCTCAAATGCACCTAATGAAAATGGAAGAAAAATTGTTAGAAGTTAAAATTGGGTATGTAGAAGAAGGTGAGAAGTATCATTGTAAATATTATTCACCACGGCTGCTAATAACTAACTTCCCTTCCCCATAGCCATTTATCATCTTAAACTATCAGTCAGAAAGGTTCAAGGCATTTCCTTGACTTCTGTTGGGACTGGACCCAATGCTCTATGGTTGAATAGTTGAAAATGTTAAGTTGTTATATTAATCCCAAAAATCACATCATTTTCAATTCATGCATTCATTTCCATGAAAAATTATAAGTAAAAACCTCATTTTTTACTTAATGATGCTCTAATCACCATTTGATTAACTTCTTATATCTTATGAAGTATAAAACCATCAAAATGACATTTTATCCTAAGTTGAAGTGATGAAATTATCATAAATGCAAGTTTTGTTTTGATCTTCACTTTTCTTGGTTATAATTGTTTTGAGTATTCACTTTTCCCTTTTCATATTAATACCTAACATATTTTACTAACTCCCTATCAATTATTCTAGTCCTATTAATATAATTCTCTTTTATTTAATATCCCAAAAACTCATTTAATATATGCTTTTGTGTCAAATATATTAAGCACATGTTGAAAAACATCCCAAAGTTACCCCGTTGACACAAATCTACCCATAAAAATATTTCCCATTTCCTCTATAGTTATTTAGCCTAATTGGTTTGAAATAACTATATAATAAAATACAAAGGAAAAGTTATCGGAATGTGATGTATCAAATGAAAAAGCCTTTACTGATGCTTTATGTATTGCCTTTTAAACCAAAACCTCCGCATAATACATTCACCTTCTCTCTCACACAAGCTTTACCCAAGGTTAAAGTTTGACCTTACCCCTCTTTATCGTTGTATAAAATTTCACATTTTGTACAAACAGTTGAAACCTTGGTTTAAACCTTGTTAAAACCTCTCCTCACTATCGGGTTTAACCTCAACCATCTGATCATCCCGATAAAAATCAATGGTTAATATTGAACTCAAGTCCTATCCCCTCGCATTCAATCCAGACCCTCCGATCATCTTAATCCCTTTCATCCAACGATTCGAAATAAACCCGATAAATCCTTCCCCACCCCCACCATTTCCTATCGGATCAAATTTAAACCGTCGATCTCCATTTATCGATTCAACGACGCAGATCATAGTACCTGGTCTCACCTTATTTCCCCGCATCTTCCTGATGCATCTCAACCATTCGCTTCACTCAACGAAATCCGACGCCGCGGATCCCATATCGCATTTCTAAAGTGATCGAATGAAGTTGCCAAAAAAATTTGCGAAATGAGTTGTTTTGTGAAACCACCGCCCGCTACGTGTCCTAATTATATTGGATCGCATTGTAAAAGCTAAAAACTAGTTACCGCTCAAAAGCAATGTGATAACCACCACTGGTTTTTTCTTTCAAACTAAAAACCACTCCCGCCATTTGACTTTAACTTGTAATTAATACCGAATATGATGATTTTTTAAGGTTAAACTTTAAGATATCATTATTATATCAGTTTGTTGCATTCCCTACTAATTTAACTCCCACCTCGACTGTTTTAAAAGAATTTCGAGCCTATGTTGACCAATGTATAAGCCCCGAAGCTTAACTTTACCACTGTCAAAGATCCATTTTAAATTGAAGATACCCTGTTGACATAAAAAAACACATTGTTTCGGCTCCAACCAATCAATAGAAGTCCAAATTTAACCACAAAAGCTTTAGAAACCTTTCCAAAACATCAAAATACCTGCGAATTAAGGAAGCTTGAATTCATCTGTAAACCCCTTTAAAGCCAAAATCCTCATTTTGCAGTCTCTTTTTGAAAACAAATTCTTAACACAGATTGATTAAAAGACTTCTTTTCCACATTTGTACCCTTCAGGAAACCCTATTTCCTGTCTTAGCCCAGTTTTCATCTCTCAGAAGCGTAATTTGAGCAAAGAAAACTCAAAAGAGATTATCCTTAGCCTAAATTGCTTAGTTTCATCTCTGTTAAAGTAAATGACTCCTGCAAACCGTCTAATCTTGCACAAGTAAGCCTAAGAATGCCTAAAAAACAGAGTTAAAACCTCCATAGACAGATCCCATTCCATAGGACTTTCAAAAGACCTTTAAACACCTCCTTGCAGACCTGGAATTCATTAACAAATTGTTTGATTTTTGCAGGTTTTTATCAGAATATGGATTTGGGCCAACAGTTTCAATACTAGTTGATAAAATTGTTTGCTCCAAATTCTGAGATTTTAACTCAATATATTCATTCAAAAAACAGTTTGTATACAAAGAAAGAACAAAATCAAGTCAAAGAGAGATCAAAATGATGAAGTTTTCATAGTGAATGGTAAAATTGAAATCAAAATTCACAATGACAGTAAAAACATAACATTCAAAGAGTATCAGTGGTTAAAGTGTATTAGGTAAAAGTCAGAGTGAAAGTTAAAACAAAGTTACAAAGCCGTCAAACGGTAAACAGTAAAAGTAAATACAGAGGCAGTAAATGGTAAAAATATATGAAAATACTTTCACCAACAATGAAGTTTATCCAAAGTGAAAGTAAAACAGTTAAAAGGACAAAAAGGTGAAAAGATGAAAACATAACAAGAAGGAACATTTTAGCAGAAATTTCATGTTTAAGTTATTATTTTGCAAAAACTATTGTCATTAATCCAAGATAAATTTTTCAAAAATGAAAGAGGTTTATGTTCTTAAGGTGTCCAAATACAAAAACCTTTCTCATTTTTCTAACAGTCATTATGGATTGTGAAATATTAAACAATATTGGAAATCACTTTTTGTAGAAAATTCCTGTTAAATCATCATTTTGTAGAGACGATTGTGGCCAATCAGAAAATACATCTTAACAAAATGAAGGAGGTTTTTGTTCCTAAGAGACCCATCTACAAAAACCTATCTCACTTTTTTCACATTAATTTCAGAATGAGAGATACATGCACATCTTTACAGCCTATTGTTCAAACTCTGTAAAACTCTGTTTTACACATCTTTTTGCAGATCCTATTGTGCACATTTGGAGAGGAATTTTAGGAAACTGAAAGTGTTTTATTTCACCAACATATTTATCTACAATAAACTCTTTCACTTTTTACATATCTATTTCGAATTGATAAATACAAAGGTATCATGGGACCCCAAGTTTGTAGAATTGCTAGAGCAGAATGCACAAAGAAAGGAAACAGTTAGTGACTTGGATGCCTCATCATCAACTAAGAGTTAGATAAAATTCGAATTTTCCTCTTTTTCATCACCTATCCATAAAAAATAGTGCCAAATAGATGCATTAGTCTTGAGTGTCCTTTACTTAAGTTCTATTTATGTAAAACAATTAGAGATATTTGTGAACCAATCTTGATATTTCTTCAAGATATTCTAGTTTATAATTTGTATAAATACTTCACTCTTTGAAGTAATATAGGGTGGAATAAAATGATCAAGACTACTATAGAATTTTTTGTTAAAAACATTGGGATTTTATGTGAGTTAAGTTGAAGCAGCAGGCTGGAAACTGAAGCAAATAGACATCATAACTAATGATCCTTGTGCTGATCAGATAAGTATTGTATCTTCCAGTTTTCATTATTTATTTATCTAAGTTTAATTCATACATCTTGTGTTATTTTCCATCTTAAATCAATAACTAGGAAAGGTATTACAGAATCAATATAAAAAGCTCTCTGTTATTACTAGTTTTCATGTTTATGTTTTCTACTGATTTCCGGACTTTAGAATTCTCAATTGTTATTTAGTCTTGTTTGACGTCAATTTCCCTCTTCCTTTTCTATGATCTAAGGATTCTTAACTACCCTTAGTCCAAATCATACCATTTCACCAAAATAGCCTTTTAAACCCTCTGAAGATCATCTATCTTGCCCTTAGTAAATTTGTTCTTTTGACTTTAGTTTTCTAGTCTTGTTTGCTATAAATTTGACTCCATTGCCCAATGGTTAGGTAGATCTTTCTATAGTTTCCCTTGTATTCCTTTATTCCTACCAACATTAAAAAAATCTAACCAAATTTTCCACTCATAGCTAGCCTAAAATCCATTACAAAACAATGTTAAATCTTTAGGAGAGATCCCTCTCCGGAACTCAGGAAGGCTAGATCCTGAATTCTAAAAGAGGTTCTTGGTTACCCCTGGTTTTCTTAACTACAAAATCCTCATCCCACAACCTTAGAATTACTAGGGTGATAACATACTAGCGACCATACTGGGGAGCTAACCACTCTCCAGTTTTAAGTTTAATCTTAGAGGAAGATTTGTAAAACATATATTTTCTACTTTAAGATTAAGTTTAAAGTTTGTGAGTAATATAATGGAAACTCCACTGGGGAAGACTAACCATTTCTTCAGAATATTTTACATGTTCTGATATGATCTATGATGGTGGACAATGATCAGACACACAAAGGTTAAAATCATCCACCTGGCGACTCCAAATCAATTTCACAATCAATACTCCACTGGAGGGATGAACCTGGAAGAACAATATGGAAATATCAGGCTTTCAACTTGGATCTTAATCCAAGACATTATGTTCTTTCTTGTTAAGAAAGTTTTTCAATATATATTGTATTTTATATAAGGATCTAACTTGGTTTTACAGATACCGTGGCCTTTTGTTATGGCTAATTTTCAAGATGATCCAAGAATAAAACGAAGATATGCTCCCATGAGCAGAGATCACATACCTGGATTTCCACACAAACTTCCAAAGGTAAATTGGGGTAACAATCTGCCCATGTTTCGAGATGACAATATTGATGAGAATTTACTACATCTCATTACATTTCATATACATTCATCAAGATTGAAGGGTGATTGGCATGAGGATTGCCTCATAAAAATATTCATGGAAACCTTAGAAGGAAAAGCAAGGGAATGGTACGAAGCTCTCAAACCTGCAAGTTTGTTTTCTCTAAAATATTTTCATAAGGTATTTTATGAGAATTACAAAGAAGATTTTCCATCTTTATCATTAGCTGAAAATTGTTGTGATCGAGCTGAAGATCTTATACATTACCTTAAAAATATTGATGAATATTTTGGCAATTGGCATCATGAATATTTATTAGAAGAAGTCCAGAACTTTCATTCTCAATTTAAATGTCATAATAATCAAGAGGAGTTAAACAAAGATGAAATAGATCAAGAGATGAATCAAGATCCACAAAACCCATCTGTATTAGCAAATGATGTTTCATTTAATGTTTTGAATGAAGTTAAAGAAAATATTCAACCTCATGATCAACTTTTAGATAAGAGAAAAAGAAATTGTCATTTCAATCTAAGAATTCAGAGATTCCCACCCCCCTCATCGAAGAAGAAATCAATTTGCTTCTAAACGTGCAACCATCCTCAAAATATTTACATAATGAAGAAATTGTTTCTACTTCTTCTAATGTTGATGAATGTACTAAAGTTTTTATCCATGAAGAGACATAAGAACAACTTGATCCTCATGTTATTCTACCTTCCCAAAAAGGCCCATTGCTTGATAGCACTCCTATTGAGCAAAATAATGACTTTCAAATAGATCAAGATATATTAGGATTGTTGGAAGAGAAATCTGTTGATCCAATGTTTATAATTGATGGCATTTCTTCCTCTGAAGATTTGCCTAAATATGATTGATATGATGATAATTATGTTCTTCAAATTCAAGATAAATTCACAGAACAAACACTAGCTAGTTTGAAGGATGACATACTAGATTTTCAATTTGATGAGGATTTTCTAAAAAAAAAAAAATCTTATTTTTAAATCAAGAAAATGTTCTCCTCAAGTTAAAAAATGGTTTCTTGATATAATTTCTGAAAATTATGAAACTAAAATCAAAATTTTTCATTCTCAAATTCAGTCATACAATTTCTAAAATCCTAAAGAATTCTTTGAAAATCTTCCTTCTCCAAAGCAAGAAGAAATTGTAATACCTTTTGACTTGCATATTCAAGATGATTATTCCTCCAAACACAAGACTGAAGAAATAGTTTCATGGTATAATATTCATAATTCAACTGAACAATTAGTCATTGAAGGCCTATATGTAAATAACATACATCATGCTTTTATTGATCCTATATCAGATTATATGGAGAATATTTTTAGCCCAAATCTGCAAACATGTTTTCTCTATAAGGATCAAATACATCAAAATTGGTCTTTACACATCATATCATTTATTATAAAGGCACATGATCATAATATACTTCCAATTTTGATCACAAGAAATCAAGTTATTCATTTGTTTTTATAGCTACTTGATTGGCTTCATTGGCATTTTTGTATTACCTGATTCAATAAGATTTTTAGTAGATTAGAGTAGGAATATGAGTGCCAATAAGCTCAGAATTTTGAGCATTTTTTTTAGTTTTTGATTTTCAGCTAGTTTTTCATTAAGATTTAAAGCCAAGGATGAGGTCCTAAAGATGTTTAAGATCTATAAGTTGGTTTGAAAATTATTGTGTGTTGATTTAGTTTTAGATCAGATTTTAGTTTGCAAAAGACAGAAGGCACTTAATAAGATCATCAAAGGTTAAAAATGAAGACTACTGATCTCTGAGTTCTTGACATTTCACCAGGAAATGCCATCCCCAAGTGAAGCTGATATTAGCAACCTATAAATATAGGATTCATAATTTTGACTTAACTGATGATAGTCTTGTAAATATGTACAAACTTTGCTTTTTGCAAGTTATTTCCCATATTTTGTAAAAAATAAAAACTATAAAAAAAATTAAAAAAAATCAAAAAGAGGGTAAAAAGTCCTAAAAGAACAATCAAAGGACTTAGAAAAAATAATAGACCCAAAAAGAAAAAGATGAATAAAACATGAAAGTGTGCAAATATAAATGCCACTACTTTTACCTTTTCCAGTTGATTATGGTTTAATGTCAATAAATTCCATAATCTGTAATGAGTTAAACAGTTTAATCTTGACTTGTCATGTTTCAATTTCACTTGTTGTAGATAGAGAATAAAGAATTTTCATACAGTTTAATCATGAAAATTCAGTAGTTAGGTAGAGAATAAGTGAATCCAACAGTTTAATTTGGATTCCAGGATGAAATAAGTGTAGAAATAGATAGTTTTATTACTTTCAGAAAGAAAAAATGTTGTAAAGGTTGCTAGCTCAAATGCATCTAACCAAAATAGAAGAAAAAATGTTAGCAGTTTAAATTGGGTAGGTAGAAGAAGGTGAGAAGCATCATTGTAAATATTATTCATGACGGCTGCTAATAACTAACTTCCCTTCCCCATAGACATTTATCATTCTGTTAGGTTCCCGTGATTTGACTTATTGGCAAGCCAAATGATAGTGTAACATCAAACCAAGCTTTGGAGCCTAAGGACCTAGCCTTCCTGGACTCAGAGAGGGCTCTCTCTATATGTGTAAGGGATATCTGTGTGTTTGCTTATTGTGTTCTAATTTTAGGCTAGTTATGAAATAAGTTTTTTGGTTTTGGTTTTTTAAGTTGTGAGGGATGAAACTGATCAAAGATATAAAATAGGTAACAAGATGTTAGATTAATCGGGCTATGGGGTCAAAAGGTCAAGAAAGCTATTAGATGACGATACAAGGCTATTGAAGGGCTGATTTGATTCAAGGTAGAAAGGATCTTTGGGCAAAATGGAGTAAATGGACATCAAGTTTGTGAACAACAAAGAGTTTCAAGCATAACTAGTTCAATAGATAACATAAACATGGTAGGGCAAACCATTAATCATGCAAAATGTAACTACAAGCTAATCAATACATAGAAATAAACATTCAAGCCATGCATATAAGTATAAGACCCTCTAACTTTGGGAAATGGCTATCAGACTTTGGGGAAAACACTTAAGGAAGACAAACAAGTGAACTTACTATGCCGAAACACCTAAACACAATACTTCAAGTTATTGGGCACTTTGAACAACAAGATTTGCATAGTTTTAGGCAAAGGGCTAGATCGAAACTAGGCCTCCTTGGTTCAACAAGATGATAATCTAATCAGTCAAAGAGAAATTTCATGGATGGAACTATAGCTAGCCATAGGTAAGCAGGGCGTACTGTAAGTCATACTTAGCATGTATAGAACTATGAATGAAACAAGCAACAATATCCTCAAGTTGTTAAAGAGCAATTAAGAATTCTTTAATGCAACTAAGGAAGAAGAAAACATGAAAGCTATGAAGATTCAGGAAATTTGAGGTGCCTCCATGGGCATATCTCAAATTTGTTCTCTACTGATCTATAGCAAGCAAGAAAAATGTATTCATGAATGAAAACTAGAAGACAACAACAAAGCAAGAGACACTATACCATTCTACCAAGTCATGGAATCCAACAACAATCCTTCTTCATTCATCCAAGAGCATCCAAGAGGCAATCCAAAAGCATAAGACAAGTATTTCTTCCAAAGCTTATATGACCATATATTACTTCTCTTCTCAAGTTCAGCCTTGTTTTACAATGAAAGCCTTTGGAATATATAGGCTTAAGTGAGGAAAATCTCATGGTTCAACTTGCCATCCTATTGGCCTAATCAAAATATCTAAACTTGTCCTTGAGGCTTTGCAAAGCCCAAGGCACAAAATATCTCATAAAATATCTAGAAAATTCTAAAAAGGAAAAATAATTGACTTTGCATTATTTTCCATGTGCAAAAATAGCTAAACGCACATTTGGAAAAAGCAATTTTTAAAGGTTCAAAAATTACAAAAATATTCAAAATTTATATCAGCAAAAGGTCCCCTGACTTTCCGGCAACATTTACCAGCCTTCCTGATGTCAAAATGAGGCTCATGATAGCTCGTTTGAAAGCTCTGAGTGTATAATTTCCGGAAAAAATGAAAATTTCCAAATCCGATGCTTGGAAGTCCTTCAAAACTACACATGTGTGTGAAAAACCAAAAATTACAGTTTGCTGATAGACCGGGCAGAGTGTGAAAAAAGCGAGCATTTTTCGCCATTTTGAGGGGGAAAATGTTCGAAAAATATCTGACTATGTGCCCCTGAAAATATGGCATCCAATGATACCATTATCATCCTATGACGATCTCCCAAACTGAAATGGCGAAGCCCATGAGTTTTGACCAAAACCCAAAAATGTCAAAAAACAAGATCGTGTCAAAATTCGCTCGATTTTGGTGAGTGATTCCCTCAAGGCTTTTTAGAAACATGTCTAGAAGCTCGAGCCAAAATTCTAAGCCTAGAGGTGTCTTTCTCTCTTTTTCTCATTGGGCGCTTCCTTTTAGCCTCCTTTAGCTTTTCTTGAGTTTTCTTCTTTGATGTTTGGCATTATGGTTTTGGTGAAGAAGTCATGGCCCCTTGCCTAGGAGAGGCAGATAGCACATGCTTTGGAGAATTCCCTTCACGATCCATGTTTTGTATTTTCTTGCCCTCATTAGGAATCTGCTGTGTATCATCTCTTGGTTTCCCTTGCTCATCACTATCATGGCCTTGTTCATCATCTTCATGCTGCTAAACAAAATTCTACCTTCTCTGTCAGTCACTGTTTTGGTCAAGGTAACCATGGTTTCAATTTTTGTGTGTGATGCCCTCCTTGGGTATAAGATCCCTGCTCCTTCCAAACAATACCTTTCCACTTGGTATGCAACTCAGAAATTAAACTTCTAGAACAAAATCACAGTCAATAAAGATACACAATCAAAATGATGTCGTCTGTGTTTTGTGGTAAGGTCACCTTGCCTTTTGGTATTTTGAGGATAACAGTATAACTTTGTATTTAAGACTAACGAAAAACCACAATCTCCTTAGTTCAAGACACTGCTTCCTTCTTTGTAGGCCACTTCACCAGTAGATTCAACAATATGAAGAAAGTCAGTCAAAAAGGCATATGCATAGTCAAAGGTTACTGTGTTTACAAGATGAGGTTACAAAGATTATTCTATTTTTGATGTGCTTACATAAAGTCTAGTAGGAGTCAAACCATAATAAACTCCTCTTCAAACAAAGAAACTGCCTTCTTTATACCCCACTGTCCTTCATGTTCAGTTTGACAACACTTCAAAATGCAGATGGTAGCTTTACTTACTGGCTATGTTTTATGGAATGGAAAGTCAAGACACTGTTTCTGTATTTTAAACACCCAGAAGAAACTTTTGAATGGTCAAAGTAGCCCATATAATGATCACTGTGTTTGAAGACTGACCTACTGTTTCATTTTTCAAACTCTGGGTTTCTGTTTCTAAACAATGCCTCTACCTTTTAACTTGTCTTGAGGGTAGTTTGTATGGTTTTTTATATCAACAAAAACTCACAATCTTTACTGTTTCACCTTGGGCCAACATAACCACAACAAATCTCGTTTTTTAAATAAAAACACAAAACATCGAAACTGTGATCATTTCGTGATTTCATCCCGCTCACTCTCTCTTAGCAATTTTGAAAAGAGAAAGAGGCACATAGAATACCTTTAGAATTTGATGACAAGCTTGGGCCGAAGGTTTCAGCAGCTTAGAGATTCATTTGAGATGCTTTGGGGCGTTTGAAATATGCGCAACACGTTGGCATGAGAGAGCGTCGTGCAAACAACAGTCGGGTCGTTGGTCGGGCCGACGTGACCTAGACCCACAAGTGCGCCGCGCGCGTCTACAGGCGTGCCGCGCGCCTGTGTATTTATTTGAAAAAGTTCTGTCTGAGCGCGTCGTGCACACCTACAGGCATGCCGCGCAGACAAAAAACCCGAAAACTTGTGAATTTTCCTCCAACACTTGTTCCTCGATCTTGTGGACAGCAGAGGGGAACATTGCCTTATGTATTGAAAATTTAGAAAAGGCTTGCAATGGTCCCTTTGTCTCTTTAAATGCGAATAAGTCACAAACGTTTCATACTTGACTGTTGAGGGTTTTTTTTTAAGAAAAGTTTTGACAATGCCTTTTTAAACAAAAACTGAATCATTTTTCCTTTAGAACACAACCTGATACTCTTTTGTCCCTATAAATGTCACAGTGGAAAAGACCATTTGTTTCATAAGCCCGACCTCCCTTCTCGAAATGAAACAATCCCTTTGAGGATTTAAAACTTTGACTGTTTTTCAATGAAAAATGAAAAAATGTTCCCCTTTTGATATCTGCATTTGTGGAAGGAAAAATGCTCTGAGTATAGTAATGCCTTTTTAAATGCAACTACCTTTTTTCTAGGAGAAAAACTCAACTGTAATTTCAAATTCCTTTCCCACCTATTGTCTTTGTATGGCATACCCACTGTCACTTGAGTCACATGAGGTCTCTTTGACATTTTGGAGGAAGTAGCTTTTACCCCTTTGAAAACCCAAGCTGACACAGTTTGCCCTTGATGGTATGGATATGGACATGCTCACTGTGGAAACTGAATGATATGGCAGGTGAGTTTGAGCTTCTCTCATGACTTTGAGTGCACAACTTTAGTTGCATTCATTTAGACTTTGTCATCCTCTGTCTATTAAGAAGGGCGCTTCTTCTAACACCTTTCCTCTGTTCAAAATGTACCAGCAAGGAATCTTTGACCTCTTCTTTGGAAAGCTAAATATATTTTTTCCTTCTTGTCCACTGTAATGATCTATCTGAAAGACATTCTTTCATGAGCAGGAAAATGAGTACCTTTGAGAAAAAATTGCCATCACTAGTCTGTGTCATGATCTGTCCCTTAATTATCAGCAAAATTGGGCTCCAGACTGCCTTTTTGAAAGAAACTTTGATAAGAGACAATTTTAACCCTTTGGATTGCAGTGGTACCCCTACTTTCCTTCTTTGTTCTTTCATGCTTGCTCTGTTTCATCTGTCCTTATTGTTTTTATAATTTGTCTGTCAGTCAGTGAAAACTCTGGAATCAAGTACTGCTCTGGCCCTCTACTTATGAATGAAGGAGGCCCTTTACTTGAAAAAGTGTCTGATGTTATTTTAACCTCTTTGGCCCTCTGCTTGTAGATGAAGGAGGCACTCTTAACCCTCTTCTTATAGATGAAGGAGGTTATTTAGTCTTCAAACCCTCTGCTTATAGATGAAGGAGGTTTCTCAGTCATGTTGTATCATCAGCCTCTTGACAGTTTTGCTTATCCTTTTACTGTCCTTTCAGGCTTTGAATGAGGTCGCAAGAGCTTGATGAGAAACTCTTTGCCCTGTAGATGCATCTCAGGCTCAAGATCACATTTGGAAGTAGTTGTCTTCTCATGTGGAGCCAATAATTGTCTTCTGAGATGATGATATGTTTTTATCCTTGAAAGATCCATCGAACACTGTAAAACACCTAAAATCAACTTGAGATTATGGTCTATATATTGCTGAGACTTAAGGGTGTTTAAGTGGCGCGACTTAGGGCTGTGACCAACTTTATTGGCAGAGTGGGAGGTCTGTTATGACTGGTCTATAGCAGATGGAGGTTTTTTTGGCTCTTGGATAGTTTGCCAAGGGTGAAATGTCTTAAAGCGCCACTTCCTAACTTAGGGGAGACTGTTTGAATAGATTTGGATTATCCTTTTAGAGCTGATGGGCAGACTAGTATGGCTGAGGCAAGGTAGGATTTGATAATGATGTTTCATCTCATCATGGGCGGACTGAAAAGTAGGAGGGCGAAAAATTTGTATGGGTGTTTTCCCCGCTGGAAAATATGACAAATTTTTGGATCAACTGCTAGAAAAATTGGCTGTCAGAACTAGTCATCACTAACAAGTGAAAAATACTGATGACTAACAGTGGCTCCATTTGGGGAGGGCAGCTCCTTTTCAGGAGGTGTCCAAAATTTTAGATCTCTGGCTTATGAAGACCAGTTCCATACCCATTGGCGCAAAATTTCATTCTTCCTTGATGCTATTTCTAAAAAGTGAGAACATGATTAGCATCAATGATATTTCTACCTACCCCACTACTTTTCCTAACATTTTTTTATTTCTTTGGCGCATTTGGACTAGCATCCTTTTGAAAATGCATATTTTTTCTTTTTGCAAAATGAACCTATCTAACTCTACACTTATATCTGCCGGGAGTTCAGATCAAACTGATGAACTCCTTCATTACTCTACCTATACTAGATCAACTGTCAAGACTAAGATGTTTGAAATGATTTTGTTCTCTAATCTAAAACATTAAATTTAAATGATGATCAAATCAGGATTAGACAGTCTGATTTGTCATGCATTTGCGGCATAAAAGACAAGCTGCACACAAATATTATTTTGCATAAAATGGAAACTAGAAAAAACAGGGCTAAGATGCACAATTTTTTTTTCATCCCCGCTTCCCTCTTTGGTTATGTTTTGGACGTGTGGAACCAGTATATTTTCCTAATCTACTCTCTTTGATAAGTCAAGCTTACACAACGTTGACCATCTTTTTCACTCGCTAACTTATCAGCAATTAAATTTAAACATGTTCAGCTATGATTAGGCTAGATAGCTGAACAAGACTTTTGAGTACTAGTAGCAGCATTTAGACTTGCGCGCTTTCCGAAGGACTATTTTTTGAAACATGGGGCTTTACCATTGCTTTTTAGAAACTGCCCTCTTTTTCTACTTTTTACTGTTTTTGTATTTTCTTCTTTTTCACTTTTCTTCAAACATACTAAAACTGAAAAGGTGCTCATGAGGCTGAGCTTATTTTCACAGCTATCTATCTATCCTAGCCTAAAATATACACAACATACATTTTTGGTGAACTCTTCTTTCCAATGTAACCAGTCAAGTAGATGATTACATGGGTAACTCTGGTTTAGTTCTTTCATGATGCAGAAATAATGAAAAGGCCACTCCCATTTGGTTTTTTTCTAGACAGTAGTGCTTAAGTTTTTTCTCATCCTTGGCAGCAACTTGTTCATGATAGAACCCACTACTCTTTCAGATTTCTCAAGGAAAACAACAAATGGATCTTGGAATAATACCTGATCTAGAGGATTTGATATATGGGCTTCATTTAGGACTACTCTTTCTTCCACTTGGCTATATTTGGGACCCACTTGGTAAAGCAACTCTTCTTCTTGCTCATGATCACTTGAACTGTCAGGCTCATCATATATTGCAGTGCAGTTTCCTTTCCAAGCTGATGTGTTTTGATAGGGCGAGCTGAAAACTGTGTGAAGGTAATCAGGTTGATGGGCAGGGATACACTTTGACAGTAACTTATCTTGAAAGGATAGTGTGACAAATCCCATGTGTTTATCAACCTCTATTTCTTCATTTGCAATTTGTAACTCAATGGAACTTGGTGGCTACAAATCTAGAGTAAAGGAAGATTCTATGTCCAAAATTATTTCCTCAACCATTTCAGGCAAAGGATTCTCATTTACAATATGCTCAAGAATTTCACCATCTTCCTCAACCTCATCATCAAAGCTGAAAAACTATTGATTTCCAATTATGTGAATGTTATCTCTGATGGACTGAAGTGAAGTAGAGCAAAGAGTCCGAGACTTTTCACCTGCTTCTGAACTTTCAAGGCTCTCCTCATCAGTGTCATAGATGACCTGTAATGGTTGCTCACTTTTCTCAAGTTTATGAAACTGAGCTTCCTCCCGAAAATCAAAAACTGAGTCTTCTGCAAAGTTAGATTCTGTTTGGAAGTCATAATCATCAACATATTGATCAAACATTGGAGAATCATTAACATAATTAATGTCACCAGCCATGTATATTGGACTATCAGATTGTTTTTCTTCAACTTGATTTACAAATCTATTTTCTGACTTATGATATGCAGGATTAACAGGAAAAAGATCAGAGAAGTTTTGGTTAAATTAAGTTTCAGAGGTTGTCTTCATGTTTATAATTTGATCTATTTCCTCTTCAGTTAAAGGAGAAGGTATTTTCTGTTTTCTTTGGATTGGGCAACAATTTCTTTCCATTTTTTGTGGAAGTTGATCTTGTGGTTGAATGTTCTCTTGTATTTTATGAGGAAGGGCAGATGGATGGTTATTTGCTTCAACCTTTTCAAAGAGTTCCTATGGATCCTCTCTCATTTTTTGATGGGTTTCATCTAGGATCAACTCTTCTTGGTCATCTTGATGGTTAGCTTGGGTAAGAAAATTATGGACCTCCTCTAAAAAATCCTCAGGATGCCAATTTTCTAAGTTTTCCTCAATGCTTACAAGGTGTTGTATGAGGTTTTCAGAGTGATCACAACAATTTTCAACCAATGATAGAGATGAAAAATGCCCTATATAGCGCTTACAAAAACTTTGTGAAAATCCTTTTAAGAAAACAAGGTGCGAGGTTCTAGGTTTTCATACCATTCTCTTGCCTCTTCTTCTAATGTACACATGAACATTTTCATGAGGAAGTCCTCATGCCATTCAACCTTTAACTTCCATACATGTATATGAAATTTGATGAGGTGTAAAAATGGGTCGTCAATATTTTCATTTCGAAAGAGAGGTAGGTTTGCGAACCAATTTACATCTGTAGGCATTTTGTGTGGGAAAC
Source organism: Pinus albicaulis (assembly GCA_034641835.2). Lineage (NCBI taxonomy): Eukaryota > Viridiplantae > Streptophyta > Pinopsida > Pinales > Pinaceae > Pinus > Pinus albicaulis. The sequence continues at coordinate 32,876 of JAXQQM020062713.1, read as the reverse complement.
CAGGGATATGTTCTCTGCTCATCGGAGCATATCTCTTTTGTGTCCTCAGGTGGAGGATTTGAACCATGTTGTCCTCCATCAACATGTTTGGGATTACTTAATGCATTCCTAGGAGAATTTATAAGGACTAGTGGGGAAAAAGGCCTACTGGAGGCTAGTGGAGTCGCCAGGTGGATTTCTATGAGAACTATGATCCACCACCACCACTATCAAAGATGCTTTGGGAAAAAGTTTATGGCAAGCTTTGAGATGGAAAAACTTGCAAAGAAGAGTGATTCACTTGGTTTCAATAGTTTGCTAAGCTGTATGGACAAGCTAATGGTTTTCTTGGCAAGAAGGTTTCTGCTTATCTCCTATGTTTAGGTGAGGCTTTTCTGAATTGCTAAGTTATACTTAGATTGTCACCGATTACATAATTTCCACCCTAATTTTAAGTTTTTGAAGGATGAGTTAGCAGAAAGGTATGGTTTGTGAAATTTTTGGTCTTTATGGAGTTTTTAGGCCTACTGGAGGGTAGTGGAGTCGCCAGGTGGAACTTGGTTGTTTTGAAAAGATGTAGCTATGGTCCACCACCAGTAACTAAGGAAAGAGCCAAACTGGGAATTGTTTTGGGGTTTTTATGAGTTTTATGTGCAGTCTATGGTTTATTTAAAAGTATTCTAAACCTGTTTCATCACTTTGCTAAGGTGGCGAGATCAAAAAGAGTTTACTCTAAATGATCTATGGACTGCTGGTTTGAGTTTAGTGTTTGAAGGACCCAAGAGTCTATAAGAGTTCACTAGACTGTCATGCACTCAGTGTCCCACCATCTCCTGCTATGTTAGTGAGCGATGGGATAGGTCGATCAGATAGTAACCTAGAGTTCGGTAAAATAGTAAGGCCTACTGGAGGCTAGTGGAGTCGCCAGGTGGATTTTTAGTTGTTTTGAGGTATAGGTGTATGGTCCACCACCAGTACTGACAAAAACCAATCTAATGGAGTTTTTGGGGTTTTCTAAGTCTTTTATGTGCAGCCTAGCTTGTAAGAGTGTTATAAACCTGATTCATCACTTTTCTAAGATGGTGAAATAGGAGTTTACTCTAAACGGTTTTATGGACTGCTTGCCTATGAGGTTTGGAAGAGCTTCCTATGACTGAATCATCATTTTTCTAAGACGGTGACAAAGCTATATTATACTCTTCTAAGTTTGTTTGATATTTTGAGCATTCCTAAGGGATACCTAGGATGTTTTGACTCAAAGTCCCACCATGATCGCCATTATGTTAGTGAGCGGTGGGATAAGTCAATCAGATAGTATTTCTAAAGGTCTCTTAAGGTCTAGGGAATCTATGTTTGTTTAATACTCAAAGTCCCACTGTGATTGCCATTATGTTAGGGAGCGGTGGGATAAGTCAATCAGATAGTATTCTTAAGTCTGCTTAAGGTGTAGGGAATCTAAGTTTGTTTAATACTCAGAGTCCCACCGTGATCGCCATTATGTTAGGTTCCCGTGATTTGACTGATTGGCAAGCCAAATGACAGTGTAACATCAAACCAAGCTTTGGAGCCCAAGGACCTTGCCTTCCTGGACTCAGAGAGGGCTCTCTCTATATGTGTAAGGGATATCTATGTGTTTGCTTATTCTGTTCTGATTTTAGGCTAGTTATGAAGTAAGTTTTTTGGTTTTGGTTTTTTAAGTTGTGAGGGATGAAACTGATCAAAGATATAAAATAGGTAACAAGATGTTAGATTAACTGGGCTATGGGGTCAAAAGATCAAGAAAGCTATTAGATGACGATACAAGGCTGTTGAAGGGCCGATTTGATTTCAAGGTAGAAAGGATCTTTGGGCAAAATGGAGTAAATGGACATCAAGTTTGTGAACGACAAAGGATTTCAAGTATAACTAGTTTAATAGCAGACATAAACATGGTAGGGAAAACCATTAATCATGCAAAATGTAACTATAAGCTAATCAATCCATAGAAATAAACATTCAAGCCATGCATAGAAGTATAAGACCCTCTAACTTTGGGAAATGGCTTTCAGACTTTGGGGAAAACACTTAAGGAAGACAAACAACTCAAAACACTATGCCGGAATGCCTAAACACAGTACTTCAAGTTATTGGGCAGTTAGGACAACAATATTCGTATAGTTTTAGGCAAAGAGCTAGATCGGAACTAGGCCTCCTTGGTTCAACAAGATGATAATCTAATCAGTCAAAGAGATAATTTCATGGATAGAGCTATGGATAGCCATAGGTAAGCAGGGCGTACCGTAAGTCATACTTAGCAATGCATAGGAACTATGAATGAAATAAGCAACAATATCCTAAATGATTAAAGAGCAATCAAGAATTCTTTAATGTTACTTAGGAAGAAGAAAACAAAGAAGCTATGAAGAAACAAGAAATTTGAGGTGCCTCCATGGGCATATCTAAATTTTTTTCTCTATTGATCTATAGCAAGCAAGAAACATGTATTCATGAATGAAAACTAGAAGACAAAACATAGAAAGAGACACTATACCATTCTACCAAGTCATGGAATCCATCAACAATCCTTCTTCATTCATCCAAGAACATCCAAGAGGCAATCCAAAAGCATAAGACAAGTATTTCTTCCAAAGCTTATATGACCATATATTTCTTCTCTTCTCAATTTCAGCCTTGTTTTACAATGAAAGCCTTTGGAATATATAGGCTCAAGTGAGGAAAACCTCATGGTTCAACTTGCCATCCTATTGGCCTAATCAAAATATCTAAACTTGTCCTTGAGGCTTTGCAAAGCCCAAGGCACAAAATATCTCATAAAATATCTAGAAAATGCTAAAAAAGGAAAAATAATTGACTTTTCATTATTTTCCATGTGCAAAAATAGCTAAACGCACATTTGGAAAAAGCAATTTTAAAGGTTCAAAAATTACAAAAATATTCAAAATTTATATTAGCAAAAGGTCCCCTGACTTTCCGGCAACATTTGGCAGCCTTCCTGATATCGAAACGAGGCTCATGATAGCTCGTTGGAAAGCTATGAGTGTCTAATTTCCAGAAAAACTGAAAATTTCCAAATCCGATGCCCGAAAGTCCTTAAAAACTTCACCTGTGTGTAAAAAACCAAAAATTACAGTCTGCTGATAGACCGGGCAGAGTGTGCAAAAAGCTAGCATTTTGAGGGGGAAAATGATCTCCAAATGTTCCGAAAATTTCTTAGTATGTCCCCCTAAAAATATGGCATCCAATGATACCATTATCATCCTATGACGATCTCCCAAACTGAAATGGCGAAGCCCATGAGTTTTGACCAAAACCCAAAAATGTCAAAAAACAAGATCGTGTCAAAATTCACTCGATTTTGGTGAGCGAGTCCCTCAAGGATTTTTAGAAACATTTCTAGAAGCTCGGGAAAAAATTCTAAGCCTAGAGGTGTCTTTCTCCCTTTTTCTCACCAGGCGCTTCCTTTTAGCCTCCTTTAGCTTTTCTTGAGTTTTCTTCTTTGATGTTTGGCATTCTGGTTTTGGTGAAGAAGTCATGGCCCCTTGCCTAGGAGAGGCAAATAGCACATGCTTTGGATAATTCCCTTCACGATCCATGTTTTTAATTTTCTTGCCCTCATTAGGAATCTGCTGTGTATCATCTCTTGGTTGCCCTTGCTCATCGCTGTCATGGCCTTGTTCATCATCTTCATGCTGCTAAAAAAAATTCTACCTTCTCTGTCAGTCACTGTTTTGGTCAAGGTAACCATGGTTTCAATTGTTGTGTGTGATGCCCTCCTTGGGTATAAGATCCCTGCTCCTTCCAAACAATACCTTTCCACTTGGTATGCAACTTAGAAAGTAAACTTCTAGAACAAAATCACAGTCAATAAAGATACACAATCAAAATGATGTCTTCTGTGTTTTGTGGTAAGGTCACCTTGCCTTTTGGTATTTTGAGGATAACATTATAACTTTTTATTTAAGACTAAGGCAAAACCACAATCTCCTTAGTTCAAGACATTGCTTCCTTCTTTGTAGGCCACTTCACCAGTAGATTCAACAATATGAAGACAGTCAGTCAAAAAGGCATATGCACAGTCAAAGGTTACTGTGTTTACAAGATGAGGTGACAGAGCTTATTCTATTTTTGATGTGGTTACATAAAGTTTAGTAGGAGTCAAACCATAATAAACTCCTCTTCAAACAAAGAAACTGCCTTCTTTATACCCCACTGTCCTTCATGTTCAGTTTGACAACACTTCAGAATGTAGATGGTAGCTTTACTTGCTGGCTATGTTTTATGGAATGGAAAGTCAAGACATTGTTTTTGTCTTTTAAACACCCAGAAGAAACTTTTGAATGGTCAAAGCAGCTCATATAATGATCACTGTGTTTGAAGACTGACCTACTGTTTCATTTTTCAAACTCTGGGTTTCTGTTTCTAAACAGTGCCTCTACCTTTTAACTTGTCTTGAGGGTAGTTTGTATGGTTTTTTATATCAACAAAAACTCACAATCTTTACTGTTTCACCTTGGGCCAACATAACCACAACAAATCTCGCTTTTTAAATAAAAACACAAAACATCAAAAATGTGATCATTTCGTGATTTCATCCCTCTCACTCTCTCTTAGTAGTTTTGAAAAGAGAAAAAGGCACATAGAATACCTTTAGAATTCGATGACAAGATTGGGCCGAAAGTTTGAGCAACTTAGAGATTCATTTGAGATGCTTTGGGGCGTTTGAAATGTGCGCGGCGCGTTGGCATGAGAGAGTGCCATGCAAACAACAGTCGGGTCGTTGGTCGGGCTGACGTGACCCAAACCCACAAGCACATCGCATGCCTGTGTATTTCTTTGAAAAAGTTCTATCTGAGCGCGCCGCGCACACCTACAAGCACGTCACGCAGACAAAAAACCCGAAAACTTGTGAATTTTCCTCCAACACTCGTTCCTCGATCTTGTGGACAGTAGAGGGGAACATTGCCTTATGTATTGAAAATTTAGAAAAGGCTTGCAATGGTCCGTTTGTCTCTTTAAATGCGAATAAGTCACAAACCTTTCATACTTGACTGTTGAGGGTTTTTTTTTAAGAAAATTTTTGACAATGAATTTTTAAACAAAAACTGAATCCTTTTTCCTTTAGAAGACAACCTGATACTCTTTTGTCCCTATAAATGTCACAGTGGAAAAGACCATTTGTTTCATAAGCCCCGACCTCCCTTCTCTAAATAAAACAATCCCTTTGAGGATTTAAAACTTTGACTGTTTTTCAATGAAAAATGAAAAAATGTTCCCCTTTTGATATTTGTATTTGTGGAAGGAAAAATGCTCTGAGCCATGTTGAGGGTTGTAGTAATGCCTTTTTAAATGCAACTACCTTTTTTCTAGGAGAAAAACTCAACTGTAATTTCAAATTCCTTTTCCACCTATTATCTTTGTATGGCATACCCACTGTCACTTGAGTCACATGAGGTCTCTTTGACATTTTGGAGGAAGTAGCTTTTACCCCTTTGAAAACCCAAGCTGACACAGTTTGCCCTTGATGGTATGGATATGGACATGTTCACTGTGGAAACTGAATGAGATGGCAGGTGAGTTTGAGCTTCTCTCATGACTGTGAGTGCACAACTTCAGTTGCATTCATTTAGACTTTGTCATCCTATGTCTATTAAGAAGGGCGCTTCTTCTAACACCTTTCCTCTGCTCAAAATGTACCAGCAAGGCATCTTTGACCTCTTTTTTGAAAAGCTAAATATAATTTTTCCTTCTTGTCCACTATAATGATCTATCTGAAAGACATTCTTTCATGAGCAGGAAAATGAGTACCTTTGACAAAAAATTACCATCACTAGTTTGTGTCATGATCTGTCCCTTAATTATCAGCAGAATTGGGCTCCAGACTGCCTTTTTGAAAGAAACTTTGATAAGATACAATTTTAACCCTTTGGATTGCAATGGTACCCCTGCTTTCCTTCTTTGTTCTTTCATGCTTGCTTTATTTCATTTGTCCCTATTGTTTTTACAATTTGTCTGTCAGTCAGTGAAAATTCTGGAACCAAGTACTGCTCTGGCCCTCTACTTATGAATGAAGGAGACCCTTTACTTGACAAAGTGTCTGATTTTATTTTAACCTATTTGGCCCTCTGCTTGTAGATGAAGGAGGCGCTCTTAACCCTCTGCTTATAGATGAAGGAGGTTATTCAGTCTTCAAACCCTCTGTTTATAAATGAAGGAGGTTTCTCAGTCATGTTGTATCATCAGCCTCTTGACAGTGTTGCTTATCCTTTTACTATCCTTTCAGGCTTTGAATGAGGTCGCAAGAGCTTGATGAGAAACTCTTTGCCCTGTAGATGCATCTCAGGCTCAAGATCACATTTAATAGTAGTTGTCTTCTCATGTGGAGCCAAGAATTGTCTTTTGAGATGCTGATATGTTTTTATCCTTGAAAGATCCATCGAACACTGTAAAACACCTAAAATCAGCTTGAGATTATGGTCTATATATTTCTGAGACTTAAGGGTGTATAAGTGGCGCGACTTAGGGCTGTGACCAACTTTATTGGCAGAGTGGGAGGTCTGTTATGACTGGTCTATAGCAGATGGAGGTTTTTTTGGCTCTTGGATAGTTTTCCAAGGGTGAAATGTCTTAAAGCGCCACTTCCTAACTTAGGGGAGACTGTTTGAATAGAATTGGATTTTCTGCTAGAAAACTTGGCTGTCAGAACTAGTCATCGCTAACAAGTGAAAAATATTGATGACTAACATGTTCTAAACTATTAGTCAAAAAGGATCAAGGCATTTCCTTGACTTCTGTTGGGATCGGACCCAAGGCTCTTTGGCTAATTAGTTGAAAATGTTAAGTTGTTATATTAATCCCAAAAATCACATCATTTTCCATCCATGCATTCATTTCTATGAAAAATCATAAGTAAAACATCATTTTTTACTTAATGATGCTCTAATCCCCATTTGATTAACTTCCTACATCTTATGAAGTATAAAACCCTCAAAATGACATTTTATCCTAATTTGAAGTGATGAAATTATCATAAATGCAAGTTTTGCTTTGATCTTCACTTTTCTTAGTTATAATTATTTTGAGTATTCACTTTTCCCTTTTCATATTAATACCTAACATATTTTATTAACTCCCTATCAATTATCCTATTCCTATTAATATAATTCTCTTTTATTTAATATCCCAAAAACCCATTTAATATATGCTTTTGTGTCAAAGATATTAAACACATGTTGAAAAACATCCTGAAGTTACCCCTTTGACACAAAACTACCCATAAAAATATTTCCCCTTTCCCCTATAGTTATTTAGCCTAATTGGTTTGAAATAACTATATAATAAAATACAAAGGAAAAGTTATCGAAATGTGATGTATCAAATGAAAAAGCCTTTACCAATGCCTTATGTATTTCCTTTTAAACCAAAACCTCCGCATAATACATTCACCTTCTCTCCCGCACAAGCTTTTCCCGAGGTTAAAGTTTGACCTTAACCCTCTTTCCCATTGTATAGAATTTCACATTTTGTACAAACAATTGAAACCTTGGTTTAAACCTTGTTAAAACCTCTCCTCACCATCCGGTTTAACCTCAACCATCCAATCATCCCGATCAAAATCAATGGTTAATATTGAACTCAAGTCCCATCCCCTCGCATTCAGTCCTGACCCTCCGATCATCTTAATCGCTTTCATCCGATGATCCGAAATAAACCAGATAAATCCTTCCCTGCCCCCACCATTTCCTATCGGATCAAATTTAAACCATCGATCTACACTTATAAATTCAATGGCGCAGAACATAGTACCTAGTCCCACCTTATTTCCTCTCATCTTCTCGACACATCTCAGCAGTTCGCTTCACTCAACCAAATCCGACGGCGCGGATCCCATATCGCATTTCTAAAGTGATCGAATGAAGTTTCCAAAAATGTTTGCGAAATGAGTTGTTTTGTGAAACCACCGCCCGCTACGTGTCCTAATTATATTGGAACGCATTGTAAAAGATAAAAACCAATTACCTCTCGAAATAAATGCGATAACCACCACTAGTTTTTGCTTTCAAACGAAAAACCACTCCTGCCATTTGAGTTTAACTTGTAATTAATACCGAATATGATGATTTTTTAAGGTTAAACTTTAAGATATCATTATTATATCAGTTTGTTGCATTCCCTACTGATTTAACTCCCGCCCCGACTGTTTTAAAATAATTTTGAGCCTATGTTGACCAATGTATAAGCCCTGAAGCTGAACTTTACCACTGTCAAAGATCCAATTTAAATTGAAGATACCCTGTCGACATAACAAAACACACTGTTTCGGCTCCAATCGATCAACAGAAGTCCAAATTTAACCACAGAAGCTTCAGAAACCCTGTCAAAACATCAAAATACCTGTGAATTAAGGAAGATTGAATTCATCTGTAAACCCCTTTAAATCCAAAATCCTCATTTTGCAGTCTCCTTTTGAAAATAAATTCTGAACACAGATTGATTAAAAGACTTCTTTTCCACATTTGTACCATTCAGGAAACCCTGTTTCCTGTCTTAGCCCAGTTTTCATCTCTCAGAAGCCTAATTTGAGCAAAGAAAACTCAAAAGAAATTATCCTTAGCCTAAATTGCTCAGTTTCATCTCCGTTAAAGTAAATAACTCCTGCAAACAGTCTAACCTTGCAGAAGTAAGCCTAAGAATGCCTAAAAAACAGAGTTAAAACCTCCACAGACATATCCCATTCCACAGGACTTTCAAAAAACCTTTAAAAACCTCCCTGCAGACCTGGATTTCATTAACAAATCATTTGATTTTTTCAGGTTATTATCGAATATGGGTTTGGGCCAATAGTTTCAATACTAGTTGATAAAATTGTTTGCTCCAAATTCTAAGATTTTAACTCAATATCTTCATTCAACAAATGGTTTGTATACAAAGAAAGAACAAAATAAAGTCAAAGAGAGATCAAAATGATGAATTTTTCACAGTGAATGGTAAAATTGAAACCAGAATTCACAATGACAGTAAAAACATAACAGTCAAAGAGTATCAGTGGTTAAAGTGTATCAGGAAAAAGTCAGAGTTAAAGTTAAAACAAAGTTACAGAGCAATCAAAAGGTAAACAATAAAAGTAAATACAGAGGCAGTAAATGGTAAAAATATATGAAAATACTTTCACCAACAATGAATTTTATCCAAAGTGAAAGTAAAACAGTTAAAAGAATAAAAAGGAGAAAAGATGAAAACATAACAAGAAGGAACATTTTTACAGAAATTTCATGTTTAATTTATTATTTTTCAGAAACTATTGTGATCAATCCAAGATGAATTTTTCAAAACTGAAGAAGGTTTATGTTCTTAAGATGTCCAAATACAAAAACCTCTCTCACTTTTCTAACAATAATTATGAATTGGTAAATATTAAACAATATTGGAAAGCACGTTTTGCAGAAAATTTCTATTAAATCATCATTTTGCAAAGAATATTGTGGCCAATCAGAAATACATCTTAACAAACTGAAGGAGGTTTTTGTTCCTAAGAGACACTTATACCAACCAACCAAACCAGAATTACCAAACCAACCATGGGAATCATCATACATTGCTCCCCCTGTGATGATACATTACTAATCTCTATAATGCATCTGACATCATTCCTGCAGTCATTATGGGAAATAAGCTTTTAGAAGCTGATGAATGCAATAGGATTATTATCCCCTACGTTTTTGACCGGTCCTCCACCTTTTTCCAGCTTTCCTTGAAATTTCTTTTTGTGTGCTGAAAATTATCCAATTTCTCAGATCTATTCATCCTGCATTCTTTTTCTACATGTCCATACTTGTTACAAGCATAACATCTTATGTGACCAGAGAAGTAAGCATAAGGATCATAATGTGTTTTTCTATTCTTTCTTCTATTGCAATCAGCTGCTTTATGACCATACTTTCTGCATGAAAAACAATATCCCTTGAAGAAACCTGAGTACCTTTCTGAGTAGAATCTGTTTGTTTGTGACTGAAATGATCTGCTTCTACAATTGGCTTCAACATGCCCATAATTGTGACATTTAAAGCATTCAACATTATTGATCAAAGGAGGGAATTATTTCTTTTGAGAGTCCATGATTTTCGGTTGAACTTTGTTTCTTTCAACACTTCAGGTTTTGCATTGATATCCTTTGAACATTTAGCACTTCCTTGTGAACTAGAGTCTCCTTTAACAGTTTCATGAAAACCAAGACCAAATTTAACAGAGGGAGACCTTTGAATACTAAGAATATTATCCAGAATCTTAGTAATATCTTGAAACCTCAAGAGTTTATCCTTTTCCTCTAATTTACCTTTTAAAATGTTTACCTCAACCTCCAATTTTTGGCATTGCTTCTTCATACTTTCTTCGACCCTTCTTCATTCTTCTACTTGATCATTCAACTTTAAAATATCTTCTTTCAACCAATTTTATTGTTCTTAAAAATTTTGTAAAAGTTCTTCATTCTTCTTATTTGATTTTTCAAAATCTTCTTTGAGGGAGATGATTTCTGCTTCAAGTCTTTCACTTCGATTGGTTACTTTATCCTTCAGTCTTTGATACATTTCTATCTGAACATTCATCATATCTTGGTAGATAGATTACTTCTTTTTAAATTGATCTTCATCTGTAATATTGAGATTTGCTTCTAGTCCCATACTGTTACTTTCACTACTATCTTCACCATTACTTGCATAAGGAAGTGAATCATAAAGATTAGTACCTTTTTCATATTCTTCATTTTCCGCTGCACATGTTTTCTGAGATATCTCCTTTCTTTGAGTAGCCTTCTTCTTTTGCTTCCTTGCCATGAGCACTAGCAGATCTTGGTCAGAATATTCTTCATCCTCATTTGACATTTCATCATTATCTTCATTTGTATAATAGCTCTTTCCGTTTTCAAATTGTTTCCCTTTATCATGATTTTCTTCATAAGGAAATTTAGCAGCATAATGACCAACTCTTCCACAAGTAAAACACTTGAAGGGAAGCTTACCTCTGAATCTTCCAGTACCTGGTTGGAGTCTTCTCACAAAATTTTCTTCTTCTTCTTCTGATATATAACTTGATTCCTTGACAACTTCCTTTTCTTTTCTTTTTGCACATGCCTTAAAGGAAACTTATCTGATTTGAGAGGGACCTTATTTTCTCATCTCAAAAGCAGTTAGAATACCATGTAGTTGAACAATTAAGAGTTTGCAGATATTGCCTTTCTTCAATAGCCGATACTTTTGACTCAAATTTTGAAGTCAAAGATCTTAAGAATTTTTCCACCAGAGTAGTATCGGTTATGGTTTCACCCAAACTTCTCATACGATTTACAATATTATCTAGATGTAAAAAGAAACTGGAAATACTCTCATCACTATGCATCCTTAAATTTTCATATTCAATTCTAAGAGTTTGGAGTTTTGCACTTTTTACCTTTGTATCTCCTTCATAGCTTAGAATGATTTTGTCCCATATTTCTTTTGCTAAATTTAGCTGCATCACTTTAACAAATTCTGATTCACATAGGCTTCCTAATAAAACATTGACTGCTTTGGCATTGATTTCATATTTCTTCTTTTCTGCTGCATCAGTAGGAATAGTTGCCGGATATCGATAACCTTCTTCCACGATTTCCCATACTTCTGCACCAAGACTTTGAAAATATGATTTTGTTCGTATCTTCCAGAATAATAGATTACTTCCATTGAATAAAGGTGGCCTTAGAGAAATTACTCCTTCCTGACTTCCCATTGTGACAGATCTCCTTCAAGCGATCAAGCTTTTGCAAAAGGACCTGCTCTGACACCAATTGTTGGGAAAAATACTGTGAGGGATGAAGGGGTGAATCAGTATTTAGAGCATACTCAGAAATTTTTACTTTTTCTTTCTGTAAAACCCATACGCGACTTTACTGAACACAACTCGCGTATACACACGGATAACCTTCATAAAACTCGCGTATATGTAGAGATCTTATTATGCATTTAGTTCTTTACTTAGATCTATGCATCATTCATTCATCAGATGTTTAGTTATCAGTAAGCATGTGCAGTAATAACAGAATAAACCATCACACATAAGCAACACACATGAACACCAGGATTTAAGGTGGAAACCCAAGTCGGGAGAAAACCACCGCTGTCGTCATCTCTGTCTTCAATATTTTATTATAAAGAAAACATCTTACAACAATGTACTGGCGCAGACTCATACCAGCACGCAGGCACCCACCTGCAGAAGGCTACAACCTTCTCTCGTTTGCGCCTCACGGAAGGCTACCTATGCGTTTGCAGAAGCCTCTCTGGAAGGGAAGAACTCACCCCTGCTCTCGGGTCCCCACCCGACCTCTCCTAGAAGGGAGCTACTACCCTTGCTCTCGTTTAACCGGCCCTACCCGCGGAAGGGAGCTACAAAGCCCCTCAGCGAGGAGGCACAGCCTTCGGCACCTCTGCCTGGACCACGTTTCATCGTTTTTCACACAAGCTGGATCCATCAGCTTCCATACAACATACTTTGTAGGCGCCTTTCAATGTATTTTCGATTTGGACCCCTTCCATTTAGCTCAGAGAATTCATCAAGGCGAAACTTATAACCCCATCGATTCATTATTTGAATCATCCTTAATCAACTAACAACTTGATCTTCACAATTAACATAATCAACATCATATTCATCATTCGAACAACCCAATTAACGACGCAGATACATCATTTGAAAGATAACGGTAAAAACGACACAACAAAATGCAGGACATTTCATACCACATACTTCGACTAACCCTATATTACATACTCACTTTTACGCGAACACTGCATATATACGCGCTTTCTTAGAAACCAACTTGCGTATATACATGCATTCTTCGAAGAAACCTTAACTTCACATACACGCTTTTCCTTAAGCAGACCTGCGTATACACACACTTTTACTAAAGCAAACCTGCGTATACATCTGTAACTTTTCAGGACTGTGCAGTTCTTCAGATCAGATAAACAACTCAGATTTCATCCTTTACTTCAGAAAGTATTTCGCCTCATCTCAGATCCAAACATTCCATAAACAGATCTATAAAATACATATACATTTCAGATCTAGAGATCCCTTTTTATCATTTTCTTCATAGGTGCATCATAGATTCAGATCTATCAATCAAGAACAGAGTTCATCCATGCAGATATTCCTTAGAGAGATTTATTCATTCACAACCCTTACTCATGCACACATTTACACCATGATCTTCTTCTCCTTTTATAGGTTTAGCCTTTATCAATACCATGAGTCAAAACCACTCAACATCCGATGGTATTCCTAGACGGGATCAAATAGATAATCCAACGCTCAATACAATGGGTCAATACCATGGTCAAGTCCCCTGGTTTTATAAATTTAGAGTGCAAATGGGCATACGCGACTTGGCACGTACTTTCCCGCGTACATATGCTACTTAGCCTTAGCAAACCTCCGTATGCTTTGTGACATACCTTGTTCAACATTATTCTGGAACCTTATGAATTCCTTTCTTTTTCTACTTCTGAACTGATCTATAGATACATCAAAGTTACATCATTAACAACTCATCAAGTTAGTTTCCATCAAGGACAACTTCATCAAGCAGGTTCCATCAAAGTCAACACATTATATCACATTGCCAACAATCTCCCCCTTAATTCATCAGGTAGGTTTCCATCAAGGACAACTTCATCAAGTATGTTTCCATCAAGTACAATAGGTTTCCATCAAGAACAACTTCATCAAATAGGTTGCCATCAACTTTATCAAGTAGGTTGCCATCAAGGACAACACTCTGCATCATATTGCCAACAATCTCCCCCTTTGGACTTGATGGAAACCATGATGGTGTTTGATCATCACAACAGATAGATACATTGATTATAACCATTATGCAAACACCATGATACTCTCCCCCTATTCAAACACCATGTTACTCTCCCCCTTTGACATCAAGGGCAAAGGGCGGATTAAAACCAAAACAATGTAGAAAGAAGAGCTCTGTAGATCTGATGTGCACTGAAGTTACCATGCTCCCCCTGAGTTCATGTTGAATCTTCAAACATATTTTTTCAATGAAGTACATGACTCTATGACCTTTCCTATCACCAAGGACTCATACTTACATCAAGGATCCAACCAAGTGGATTTACATATATGACTCAAGTACCCAACCAAGTGGGTTTACACATTTTGACTCAACTACCCAACCAAGTGGGTTTACAAATTTGAACAAGTCCTTACATGACTAAATATTACAATTTTACATCATAGGTCTCATCATGACCTTTTCATCAAATTAAAAATATGACTTTTTATAATCAAGACCAAGGAATCTCAAACATGAGATCAGATCACAGCAAAACAAGAGAATGCCAACAATGCATCCTTTCCACATGACCAATGCTCCCCCTTAGCTTATGCATCCTGAACACTTTCAACAGCAAATCATCAACGCATCTTTATCAATAATATCAGAGAATGAAACAGAATTATGAGAATTGGAACACCACCAGAGATACCAAACAATACTGCAGTTGTGCTGAAGAATGCTGACCCAGAAAATTTGTCAGCAACCATCCATACGCAGTTTTATGTGTATAAACTCGCGTATATACGCGACTGTGTTTCAGGAAACCCGCGTATCCAATTTTAATCTTCTGATTTTAAGTAGATCTGATCTTGTACATGGCAGAGACAACTCCCAGCTTGAATGCTTCCCTGGGATATATGAGAGAAGAAAGATCGGACAATGTAGCTATGTTTTCAAGTGTCATCCAACATTTGTAGCATAAGTGCATCAGTAACCAGGCCTTCAGACTTTTTGCAGCATCAACAAATTCTTCCCAATAGGAATTATCACACCAGAACAACTTCTTCAATAGACAATATGTGTCAAGCAATCATCCATGTGATCTAAAATCACCAAGATCTTCAAGATTCATCATGATGTAATATGCATAGGAAAAAGGTCTCAACCATGGCAACAAATTCTGCATGATCTATTCTTATCTCTGAATCATAAGACTTCCAACTCATCCATGTGTGAAAACAAAAGATATTCTTCAGCAAAAAGCAAACAGGGCTCATCCAAAATCTCATCATAAGAAACTATGTATCATGTCATCATCATTTGAGCAAGAACTAAGGAATAATCAGATACAATGCCAACAATGCAATCATTAGTTGTTAGACTGATGCTCCTCCTGAACCTATGTTCTTGATATTTAGCTATCTTACTATTTTTCTTATCAGAAAAGCATACGCGACTGTCTCCAGCAGAAATCGCATGTATACGCGGCTTTAGTTCACTAAACCCGCGTATGGAAAGTGAAACACTGAAAATTTCCACAACTTCATCTCCCCCTGAATTTGTATCACCTGTACCTGTCTTCTTCACATCAGATGCACTGTTAGCAATAAAAATAACCATAATTAACAAACCAACCATGGGAATCATCATACATTGCTCCCCTTATGATGATACATTCTATAATGCATCTGACATCATTCCTGCAGTCATTATGGGAAATAAGCTTTTAGAAGCTGATGAATGCAATAGGATTATTATCCCCTACGTTTTTGACCGGTCCTCCACCTTTTTCCAGCTTTCCTTGAAATTTCTTTTTGTGTGCTGAAAATTATCCAATTTCTCAGATCTATTCATCCTGCATTCTTTTTCTACATGTCCATACTTGTTACAAGCATAACATCTTATGTGACCAGAGAAGTAAGCATAAGGATCATAATGTGTTTTTCTATTCTTTCTTCTATTGCAATGGTGCTATGATACTTGAAGTGCGTGAAAATAATATCCCTAAAAAACTTGAGTACACTACCGGTAGAATCTGTTGTTTGTGTGCAAATTATCCACTTTTACAATTGGCTGCAACATACTTATAGTGTGACAATTCAGCATTCAACATTATTGATCAAAGGAGGGAATGATTTCTTTTGAAAATCATGATTGTCGGTTGACCTTTTATTTATTTTCGCCTTAGTTTGGGTAGGTTCTTGAACATTTAGCACTTCCTTGTGAACTAGATTCTCCTTTAACGAGTTTCATGAAAACCAAGACCAAATTTAACAGAAGATGTGACTATAAGAATATTATCGAGGAATCTTAGTACTATCTTGAAACCTCAAGAGTTTATCCTTTTCACTCTAATTTACGTTTTAAAATGTTTACCTCAACCTCCAATTTTGGCATTTTCTTCTTCCTTTTTCTTGACCCTTCTTCCTTCTTCTACTTGATCATTAAATTTTAAAATCTCTTCTTTCCACCCATTTTTTCGTTCTTCAAAAGTTTGTAAAAGTTCTTCATTCTTCTTATTTGATTTTTTCAGGATCTTATTTGAGGAGATAATTTTACTTCAGATCTTTCATGATTGATTTACTTATATCACATGAGTCTTTGATACATTTCTATAAAGAGTCTTTGATACATTCTTTCTGACCATTTCCATCATATCTTTGTAGATAGATTCCTTCTTTTTAAATTGATCTTCATCATTAATCTTGAGATTTGCTTCTAGACCCATACTATTACTTTCACTATCATTTTCACTATCTTCACCATTGCTTGCATAAGGAAGTGAATCACAAAGATTAGTACCTTTTTCATCTTCTTCATTTTCTGCTTTACATGTTTTCTGAGATATCTCCTTTCTTTGAGTAGCCTTCTTCTTTTGCTTCCTTGCCATGAGCACTAGCAGATCTTGGTCTAGATCTTCTTCATCCTCATTTGACATTTCATCATTATCTTCATTTGTATAATAGCTCTTTCCCTTTTCAAATTGTTTCCCTTTATGATGATTTTCTTCATAAGGACATTTAGCAGCATAATGACCAACTCTTCCACAATTAAAACACTTAAAGGGAAGCTTACCTTTGAATCTTCCAATACCTGGTTGGAGTCTTCTCACAAAATTTGCTTCTTCTTCTTCTGATATGTAACTTGATTCCTTGACAACTTCCTTTTCTTTTCCTTTTGCACATGCCTTAAACGCAACTTCTCTAATTTGAGAGGGACCTTCTTTTCTCATTTCAAAGGCAGTTAGAATACCATGTCGTTGAACAACAGTAAGAGTTTGTAGATCTTGCCTTTCTTCAATAGCAGATACTTTTGATTCAAATTTTGAAGTCAAAGATCTTAAGACTTTTTCAACCAGAGTAGTATCGGTTATGGTTTCACCCAAACTTCTCATACGATTTACAATATCATCTAGACGTAAAAAGAAACTGGCAATACTCTTATCACTATGCATCCTTAAATTTTCATATTCAATCTTGAGAGTTTGGAGTTTGGCACATTTTACCTTTGTATCTCCTTCATAGCTTAGAATGATTTTGTCCCATATTTCTTTTGTTGAATTTAGCTGCATCACTTTAACAAATTCTGATTCAGATAGGCTTCCTAATAAAACATTGACTTCTTTGGCATTGATTTCATATTTCTTTCTTTCTGCTGCATCAGTAGGAATAGTTGTCGGATACTGATAACCTTCTTCCACGATTGCCCATACTTCCGCACCAAGACTTTGCAAATATGCTTTTGTTCATATCTTCTAGAATAAAAAATTACTTCCATTGAATAGAGGTGGCTTTAGAGACAATACTCCTTCATGACTTCCCATTGCGACAGATCTCCTTCAAGAGATCAAGCTTCTGCAGAAGGACCTCCTCTGATACCAATTGTTGGGAAAAATACTGAGAGAGGGGGGGGGTGAATCAGTATTTAGGGCATACTCAAAACTTTTTACTTTTTCTTCCTTTAAGACCCATACGCTACTTTCCTTAAACCAACTCGCGTATACACGTGGATATCCTTCATAAAACTTGCGTATATACAGAGATCATATTATGCATTTAATTATTTACTTAGATCTATGCATCATTCATTCATCAGATGTTTAGTTAGCAGTAAGCATGTGAAGTAATAACAGAATAAACCATCACACATATGAACACCAGGATTTAAGGTGGAAACCCAAGTCGGGAGAAAACCACCGCTGTCGTCATCTCTGTCTTTAATATTTTATTATAAAGAAAACATCTTACAACAATGTACTGGCACAGACTCACACCAGCACGCAGGCACCCACCTACAGAAGGCTACAACCTTCTCTCATTTACCAGCCTCTCCTGGAAGGGAGCTACTACCCCCTGCTCTCGTTTACCAGCCTCTCCTGGAAGGGAGCTACTACCCCCTGCTCTCGTTTACCAGCCTCTCCTGGAAGGGGGATACTACTCCCTGCTCTCGTTTACCAGCTACCGCTGGAAGGGAGCTACAACCCCCTCACTGAAGGCTTCAACCTTCAGCACCTCTGCGGACCACGTTTCATAAATTTTCAAACTGGATCCATCAGCTTCCATACAACATACTTTGTAGGCCAGTTTTCATCGGATTTTTAGACTAGATCCACTCCACACATTTAAGCTCAAAATTCATCAAACTGAAACTTATAACTCCATCAATTCATTCATTGAATCATCAACCAATCAACCAACAACTTGATCTTCAATTGACATAATCAGCATCATATTCATCATTCAAACAACCCAGTTTTGTAATACGTCATTGACAGATAGCAGTAAAACAACACAACAGATCAGACATTTCATACCACATACTTCACCTAAACCCTAGATTACATACGCGCTTTTAATGCACTGAACCTGTGTATATAAGCGCTTTCTCAGAAACGAACTTGCGTATACTTTTGTGCATTCTTCAGAAAACCTTAACTGCCCATACACGCTTTTCCTTAAGAAGACCCGCATATAAACGCGCTTTTACTGAAGCGAACCTGCGTATACATCTGTAACTTTTCAGGACTGTGCAGCTCTTCAGATCAGATAAACAACTCAGATTTCATCCTTCACTTCAGAAAGTATTTCGCCTCATCTCAGATCTAAACATTCCATGAACAGATCTAGGAAATACATATACATTTCAAATCTAGAGATCCCTCTTCATCATTTTCTTTATAGGTTCATCACTAATTCAGATCTATGAATAAAGAACAGAGTTCATCCATGCAGATATACTTCAGAGCGAAGTATTCATTAAAACCCAGACACTTTTCCACTTGCACTATTATTCTCTTCTCCTTTTATAGGTTTAGCCTTTATCAATACCATGAGTCAAAACCACTCAAGATCCGATGGTATTCATAGACGGGATCAAATATATAATCCAGTGCTCAATACAATGGGTCAATACCATGGTCAAGTCCCCTAGTTTTATAAATTTAGAGCACAATAGGGCATACGCGACTTGGCACATACTTTTCCACGTACATACGCTACTTCTCCTCATCAAACCCGCGTATGCATTGTGACATACTTTGTTCAACATTATTCTGGCACTTTCTGAATTCCTTTCTTCTGCTACTTCTGAACTGATCTGTAGATACATCAGAGTTACATCATTAACAACTCATCAAGTCAGTTTCCATCAAGGACAACTTCATCAAGCAGGTTCCATCAAAGTCAACACATTGTATCACATTGCCAACAATCTCCCCCTTAATTCATCAAGCAGGTTTCCATCAAGGACAACTTCATCAAGTATGTTTCCATCAAGTACAATACATTTCCATCAAGAACAACTTCATAAAATTGGTTTCCATCAAGGACAACACATTGCATCATATCGCCAACAGTCTTATTTCATCAAGTAGGTTGTCATCAAGGACAACACATGCCAACAACCTTAACATTGACATAAATGGAATACAATTTTACTCACTGCTTTATGATAGAAAAATATGTGGATGAGTATTGCCCACATATCCGAAGTCAAAAGGGATAGATTAAAAAGGGATGCTCTGGTCATGTCTGTAAAAGATAAATTAAAGAAGCGTGACATATTAGTAATGCAAAATATATTTGCATGTACCAGTTATGTTCATATAACACAACAAATAGATGATTCAATACAAATTTCACATAGTAGTCATATTTATGTCATGGGCCTTCAACTTAAATTATATATCTAGCATTACGTTAAGCTATAGGAGATAAATCAAAAAAGCATTTGAATGTAAATTAAACATGTGTAATAATTATGTCCTTTAGTTCAATAAATAGATAATAATTTGCAAATGCCATATCTAAGCTATATTTCATCTAAGTAGCTTTCAATTTAAACTTATAACTAATGTTAAATTATATAAAAGAATAACAGTAATCCAAACTTCAAAATAATATTTAGAGTTAGTATAAAATGTGACATAATTTTCCTGCGTGGAAAAACATAGTTACCAAGAGTTCAAAACTCATGCATTTGAATACAAAGTGGGTATACGATTGAGCAAGTAGATTTTTTCTAGAAATGGGGAAGTGAAGGTTGATAGAGAGCCACACAAAATTGCAAATTCATACATTAACAAAATTGTTCTAGATCCTTTTAAAGAAAACGTGTCATATAATCAACTTTCATCGAAATATATGATATTTAACTCAACACAATTTTATGAAAAATAGTATACCATTTTTTACATTTCACATAATATATATAGATAAATATTACTCAAGTATTGTTATAAAGATTTAACTACCCATCAAGATATGGCCAAGTGATTGAGACAAGGCATCATCACAATAAAAAACCAAGTACAAATTGTAGTAATCCTAGAATCATGCTTTACATAAGGTAAAATTGGGGAACTCGTGACTTACTATAGATAAAAAAACATTTGTACCCTTACCAAAAAATATATGATAAAAAATGACAAACTACATAAGCTTAAGCTTAAGGGGATATAATCCTTTTTTCCTTCCATATAGATAATGAAAATGATTTTTCCAAGTCTCATGTTGCTTCTCATGCTACTTTATAAACCTTGTTTGGAAAGAAAAATAGGAGGGCAGAAATGTAAGAAATATAAAACATAATGAAACACAACGTAAGAAATAGAAAACATAATGAAACACACACATACATATCTCTAGACAATCAACACAATTATTTTCCTAGTAAATCCTTATGAGAGACGAGCAACCCTAAAAAGTAATGATTCTCTAGACTCCTTTTTCCCTAGGAAATCCTTATCGAAGAAAAACAACACTAAAATTTAAACATGCTCTACTCTCTATTTTCTGGTATGGAAAATATGTAAGTACAAAGAAAGAGGTAATCTCTCTAGAGTTAGCTAAGACTTTTGGCATGTAAGGTTGCTATAAAAACTTAACTTCATACATTTTTTTCTCTAACTTCACACTTCTAGTTGTATTTTCAACTATGAAAAAAAAATACAATAACACAAAATGGAACTCTTATTCCTCCTAGTGGCCAAGTATTTAACATAGCATGATAGCCAACTAGGTGTAAGATTTGACTCCGTCAACCATTAACGAGGTTTGCGATTTTAGACCTTTTAGAGTCTTGTTAAAATTCCACATGTAGCTAGCTTGCTATGCATGAGTAATGGGGCTAAAATGAAATTCTCTCGTACCATGGTGGTCAACATGATAGGTCAACTTACTAAAGGCATAAATTTTGAATGAACTTAATTTGATGTTTTTCTTGCACCATTGGATATGTCTTTAAGTGTAGAATAATGGTCAAGATTTCAGCACAAGGGATAATCGTTTGACCCCCAGAAATGTCATTTAATACCTCAAAATGACTCCAAAAGGTTTTAGACCCCAATTCTCCACCCACCATTAAAATGACCCTACAAGTTGATTCTTTCAGCTTTTTCACTCTATAAGCATCAAAATATATGACAAATAATATAATTATCCAATCTAGATCATTATTTAATAATTTTTTAAAATTATGAGTAAGATATACATCATGGAATTTAAATAAATAGCGTTAATTCATTGAACACCCTTGTACATTCTTTGTTGATACTTTGAAAGTAATACGTTTTGAAAAATAATTTGTTTTTTGGATTCTTAAGATTATGTAACTTTCAAACCATAATTACAAATTTATTTATTTTTTTACTTATCATTTAGTTGCTAAAAGTTGAAGAATTTATGTTGGAAAATAATTAGTTAGGTCTATTTAAATCATTTACCACTTTTGGGATTTTTTTTTTCGTGGTTTCATTCATAATTTCACTTTTTTGCAAATTGTCAATTTCAATTTTTCACACCACATGTGCACAATCAAAGGACCTAAGGTCTTTCCCCTACCAAAGTATGTTCTTTTAAAACATGTTTTCTTGGTGATATGGGTGATTTAGAAATGATTGGGAGAGCGAAATTCCTCATTTAGTACACAATATGTTTGGTTCATGCCATTTGATTCTCATGATTAAGTTGTAATCATGAGGTTCTCGCTTAAGAGTGGACCTTCCCAAAATCTTGTGACGTCTTGTCACAAATAAAACCATCAAACTGAAAAACACATCATGCAAGAAACGTAACTCACTGACATATCATTTTTCTCCTTCAAAGAAAAAAAATTCACATCATGTGAATATCTCCATGTACTCTTACATATTGGTGTACAAAACCATCAACCAAACACAAGTCGACAAAACATGCCTTTTCAAACAACTGACTCTCAAGTCAAATAATAGCTCATGTACAAATTTCCATATTTGTTGCATTTAAGTGTGTCAACATAACTCTACCTTCAACATCTTGCTTCATGCAACATGTGCCATACTTTGAATTTGCAAAGAAATTCATGAAACATCAAAATACATGCAAGGCCTTAATTGGATAAGAAATCTAACCATCCGTTACCAAACCATTTCAATGGCGCTTATTTTAGCTACACTTCATCATCATGTGAATCATCTTGACCCTCATCGATTATGGAATCCTCTTTTCCATTCTTGTCATTCTCTCTTTCCACCTTCTTCAAATGTTCTGGATGACTTGTTGGATACGAAGTCCAACACTTGTCTACAAGGTGACCTTTCTTATGGCAATGAGTAATAAACAATTGCAACTTATTTTCAACATCATTTTCCTTGTCCAATGGGCCTTGGACTTTTTGCCTCATTTATTTAGAAAGTTTCATGTGCATGGATATCTTCTTCCAACATCTATAAACATTATGATTATTCAAACCACAAAAGGAACATGCAAGTTCTTTTCCAAATATTATATGAATATTTACCATGTTTATCATAATCAAAAGCAATTTGATTAGAGGCAAATTTATACCTTGAACATTCATCGTTGTCGCCTTCTTGAGGAGGTGAATTTGATGAGGTAGTGGCTCTCTTCTGAATACTAGCAATGAATTCAATGACTCTAGAGCTTTCAACATCCTCTTCTTTTACATTCTCATTAGCTGCATGATTATTAACATCTTCTTGCAAAGTGGGTGTCAAAATTTTCCATTCATCATGAATACAAACTTCACAAGATTGAGGTAATGAACACGAAATAAAATTCCTTCTTGGAACAAATTCATGTGCCTCCTTGGCTTTGGATCATTCTCCATCATTTTTTCCATAACCAAGACCCAAATAATTAGGCCCTTCCTCAACAACATTTGGCTCAACTATGCCTTGCACATGTTTTCCTTTAACACTTTACTTTCATAGCACATTTTCATCAAAAATTTGGACCTTATTCCTCTAGTGTGTCTCTGAAAAGCACGTACACATTAATTTTTATTAAAATAGTTCGACTGAACTAATTTCTATAAATAAATCGCCCACGAAGTTGTTTTGTTTACCAGTTTCATTATTCCTACGAATTTCTGTCACTGTCGCTGTTGTTCGCGCGTTTTTGCTCCTCCCGTTCGCGCTGTTTCTCCTCCCGCCTGCGTTGTTGCTCCTTTCGTCGACGCTATTGCTCCTTTCATCAGGTATGTTTGACCTTACCATTTTCAAAATTTTCACATGTATTTGAAAAATTCTTCACTGGGATATACTGCCTCTTATGTATTTGATTATTCTTCACTATTTTCAAACTCTTTACACTTCCTTAGACTATCCGCAATCTACATACTTCATTTAGAAAATTTAATCTCAACAGAAAACAGGAAAATCATGTAGAAAAGATGCGAAACCAAAATTGCATAGGCCCAAATTAAGAATGAATATATGATCAAACATTGTATAAAAAGATTACCTGTGCTGGGAGTGGCCTTTTACAACTCCGGAAAGCATTTGGTTCCACATTCATTCCTCGAGCAGACGCTGCCTTTTAGATACCATACATCTGTCTAAGGTTAAAATCATACAAGAAGAGCTTCATTCTGGGCTTCACCTTTTCTACAAGCTCCTTTTTGGTTGGTGGCAACCCAAACACTTTGTATCGAAAACACTCTTGCTTTTTTTGATAATTACACATAAAAATCAAGCCGGCAAACTTATCTTTGCCACTGCCATCTTCATTGTTTTCTTCCTTGCCACCTTGTTTTTTCTTCTTATTTTGATCAACCTTTGACACAGCAGGGTCAGATAAACCCTTGGGTTTGTTCTCTGTCTCTATTTTAACAATCTTATCCACAACATTAACCTTTGACACAGCAGGGTCAGAAAAACCCTTGGGTTCGTTCTCTATCTCTATTTTAACAGTATTATCAACAACATTAGTTGGTGCTTCATCCTGCAACATATATCCACAGATTTGTTTCAAGCATTTGTAATCTTCCTTAGACTATCCGCAATTTTCTTCACATTATACGCAATCTGCTTCATACTATACTATCCGCAATCCACTTCAAAGATGACCGAACAATAGATCCACAATATTTTCAAACTCTTTAAACTTCACACTGAAGGCCCATCAACATATTCATACTGAATCTTACAAGAATCTGTAAAGTGTTTTCAGAGATTGTCGAGTTATTCCTTATCAAAAGAGCTACAAACAAGGTATATAAATGTAGATAGAATTACTTCCTTTTAGGCCGACCAACACTTTGCCATGTAGGCTGATTTGTAACACATCATAATAGCTCGATTTTTCAACGTTGATGTAGAGCTGAAATAAACCATTGGTTCATGTTTTCTTTGACTAGGTCTGGGTTTCTGACTGAATCTATATGGACATTTATGTCTAGTTAAATACCCTTTTGTTTGTAAGATTGATTTATCTTTTAAGATTTTTCATTTGTGTGTTGTATGTATCAAATATTTCTATTCCCAGTTTTTCTATGCACATCAATTCAACTGCACAAACAATTAAATCTAATTTAATATTATTGTTTGCTAGAAGTTAGTTTATGTTTTAAAAATGTGCAGTGTTGTATGTAGCAAAATATTCTACAAGGTGACCTTTCTTATGGCAATGAGTAATAAACAATTTCAACTTATTTTCAACATCATTTTCCTTGTCCAATGGGCCTTTGACTTTTTGCCTCATTTATTTAGAAAGTTTCATGTGCATGGATATCTTCTTCCAACATCTATAAACATTATGATTATTCAAACCAAAAAAGGAATTATTCAAACCACAAAAGGAACATGCAAGTTCTTTTCTAAATCTTATGTGAATATTTACCATGTTTATCATAATCAAAAGCAATTTTATTAGAGGAAAATTTATACCTTGAACATTCACCATTGACGCCTTCTTGAGGAGGTGAATTTGATGAGGTAGTGGCTCTCCTCTGAATACTAGCAACGAATTCAATGACTCTAGAGCTTTCAACATCCTCTTCTTTTACATTCTCATTAGCTGCATGATTATTAACATCTTCTTGCAAAGTGGGTGTCAAACTTTTCCATTCATCATGAACACAAACTTCACAAGCTTGAGGTAATGAACACAAAATAAAATTCCTTCTTGGAATAGCTTCATGTGCCTCCTTGGCTTTGGGGCATTCTCCATCATGTTTTCCATAACCAAGACCCAAATAATTAGGCCCTTCCTCAACAACATTTGGCTCAACTATGCCTTGTACTCAACTATGCCTTGTACATGTTTGCCTTTAACCCTTTACTTTCATAGCACATTTTCATCAAAAAATTGGACCTTATTCCTCTAGTGTGTCTCTCAAAAGCACGTACACATTCATTTTGAGAGGAAATTGAAGACATAAACCAATAGCTAATTCTTCTAACTAACCTTGACTAAAATGAGCTAAATTGTACTTTGATACCAACTTGATTTGAATATGGACAAACTATTTTTGTTGGGCTATCTCCCTCATTAGTTAAATAAAAATGTGTTTAGGATCGTCTAAAGTTAGCCAATTGGGAAGGGGTTTATGTGTCAAGCTTTAAGTTTATTTTGTGATAAATTTATGAGTTAATTAGCTTTTAAAAACTCATGTGTACAACAAATAAAATGAAAAAATTTTATTTTGGAAATTTTTTTCCCTCAATCCAGATTCCGATCATTGGACATGTAAGAGGAAGAAAGAGGGAATTCACTTTTCAAATTCTAGACCTTGTCTAAACCAAAATAAACTAGAGGTTCGGTTTTCAAATACATTCACTTATTTGGAAAATTTCTAGCTACCAAAAGTCCATATGCTAATCTACCGCCCAAGAAATCCATTTATTACACCACTGGTTAGTTTTTTGTCTTCCTATATTCTTTATCAACCTCTTCTAGTGATTCTTGAAAGGTGGATACTTAAATCCTTCCTAAAAATTTGAGCTCTAAAATGAGAAGACATAAAAGGTTATTTTAAGTCATTCTTCTATTCAATTATAAAAACCAAGTGAATATTTATACATATTGATTTCTGTCCCATAAACTGTACAATATATGTGGAGTTTCCTCGCCCTAAGTGAGATGTTTAACAAACATAATAATAGAGAAACAATTAGTGACGTCACCAAAAGATGTAGCCTCTTCAAGGTATCATATCCTCTCATCAAGGTCAAGAATCTATTCACCAAAAATTTCCTATGGAAATGATGGTTTAAGAAACAAAACCAGACAAAAACCTTCAGTGAGAACAAAAAAATCTAAAACCTCTTCAAGGTCTTCAATCTGCTTGTAAAGTTAAATTGTGTCTTGATCAAGTCCAACAACAAAGAACCATTTAGTGACAACACCAAAATCTACAACTTCTTCAATGTCTTCTAAACTATCTTCAAAGTCAATATTGTGTGCATCAAATTCCTCAGCAAGGTCATCAATGGAGTCATCAAAACTACTATTTCAAACTTCAATGCCAAAAATAAGTCAAAAGAATTCAATTTCTCCTCCAAAACCTTTTTCTCTGAGCAAAGCTAGCATGATGTCATCGAGAAATTCAGTAATTCCACAAGGAAATTCTATCAAAGTTAAAACAAATCCTTTTCTTCCATATTTAATGCCTACTTTTTTTGGTGGAACACCTCCAAATTTAAGGACCACAATGCCATAAAATACAACTTTACCTAATAGGTGTAGACTTAGAACCCCCAACTTTTCGTGACATGTACAATTGAAGATCTTATGGTAAGCAATGTGAGAAGAGAGTCATGGTCACTGAGTTGAGCAAGAGAAATAGTTTGGTATGACAACCTTACTTGTGATAGGTCTAGCTAGCAGACTACCAAACTACATGGTAATGGCATTAAAAATGTGAAAATTCCCATTTCACTTGGAAATAAGATGGTAGAGAAAGGTATAGATGAAAGGAGATATCCATATATGGTAAAGAAATCAAATAGTTCTATCAATTCCACCTTGCAACTCTAAGAGACATTGAATTAAATTTCATCTCAAGACAGGGTTTTGGGAGGACACTCTCAAAGCCAACCTTCGTTATGGCTTTGAAACACATGGTAAGTATCAAGACTTAGCAACCTTATTTGAATAATTTTTTCTAGCATGGACCTTAATGTCATAGCCTTCTTTTGCCTAAAATGAATGCAAATTTCCTTGCAATTTGGCTTGCGACATTCATGATTCATGCTCATGGAACATGATTGTGTTGAAATTGCGAAAATCTGTTGTATGCAGAAGCTAATAAAAAATGATCGAAAATGACATTTTTGCTCTGTTTTTTTGAAGATTTAAGGAAAATTACACCAAGTAGCTTCCAACCTCATATGACCATCATGTCAAAATCATCTCAGGATGTTGTCCAAGTAAGAGCCACTTAAGCAAGAAATCTAGTATACATGACTCCAATTTCAATTAGCAGCAATGACAGTTCTAAGTATGGTGCAAACATTGCTCCAGATCCTCAATGGGGCATGTTTGATGAAAATAATTTGGGGAGTGAGAGAGGGAGATGGGAGGAGAAAAAATTCAAGGAATCCACGGGAAATTGAAAAATATATAACTAATAAGGTGGAAGACACTTTGTAACCTAAGAGAGAAACCTATTAGGAAGTGGTTGAAGTTGGTATTACACACCCAATTGGATAACCTCGAGGAGAAAACATTTCTCCCACTTTATTTGTTAGCATAACCTAGTAAGTGTTATTCACTAGCATGTGTTTTGTAAAGGCCTTGACCTAGTTCCCATTCAACTCCATCCACCAGGTTGTAGAGGATTCCAAGCCTAATTTCATGAAAAGTAAGTTGGGGATGATCACATTGACCTGCTTGATGACGTGTCTATGAATATTAACTACCTTGAACTATTTTTTTGCGTAGGGAAAGAGACACATTCCCATGTCTGAGCATGAAAACATTCTTTGATATTGTTAATGCCTCTAGTGTTTACTTCTACAAGTTCTATAGGCAGAGTCTGTAAAGGGCCAGGTAGCCTCTAGATCTCATCTTTTATGAAAGGTGACATATCTAGTAAATGCCCCTACAGTCAATCTCTGGAATGAATCTAAATAGAAGTTCTTCATTTTAATATCCATAAAACACAACAAATTTAAGGTAAACTATGTACATGTGTCATTTCTCCCACAAACTAAAGTGTATAAGTGGTAAATTT
Organism: Pinus albicaulis; assembly: GCA_034641835.2. Taxonomy (NCBI): domain Eukaryota; kingdom Viridiplantae; phylum Streptophyta; class Pinopsida; order Pinales; family Pinaceae; genus Pinus; species Pinus albicaulis. The sequence continues at coordinate 4,111 of JAXQQM020062713.1, read as the reverse complement.
TATACCAAGTGTGCTCCCACCATGTAAAGCACAATTTGGTGAACTTATCATTTTTATAATTTCTTTTTTGATTAAATTTAGTTTCACACATGATCAATTATTGCTTTGAAAGTTGTGTTCTACATAATTTGTGTACACTAAATTACAAATTGATTTTTTGAAATCTATTTTGTGTAAATGTCGACCAATAGATATATATCATGGTGGATGAACGACGAAGATCATCTGAATCCCATATGGAGGTTCAGGGATCGAGGAATGTTCACGGTATTTAAATATAATCTTAAATCTCCATGCATGTGTGTACATATGGAATTGATTTTTTATTAACTTTGAGTTAAATTAGTTGTTAATAAGTTTCATATTTTAATTTTTAAGAGGTAAGAGGAGAAGGGTTTCTACTCCATCCATGGAGCGTAGCCATGGTTCAACCGGTTAAGGTATGAGTGGTAGCAGGTTGCGTGAAGGGGGTGATATTTATTTCCCCGAAGGCCAATCAACGACTGCTGGTTCTCAACAGGGTCATTTTGAGTCTGGTTCTCAGCAGCGTCATTCTGGGTCTGGTTCTCAGCAGGGTCATGTTGGAGAAGATGTTAACCAACAACATCAAGGTTGCCATCAATTTCAATATTTTTTCATTAAATTTGTACAACTTTTTTTACATGTGTTTTTTCTATATACGAAATTATATATATATATATATATATATATTGATGCAGAGGCCGAAAATGTTCGAACTAGTGGTCAAAATAGATGCAGGGCAGCCCGCTACATTCAAGAAGAAGGCTATCAACCCAACACAACTTATCCGGCCGAGATTACTGATATACCATGGGAAACCAACATGGCGGAATGCACCTTACAAAGGTTTGAAAGACTTCATGCAAAATTGCAAAGAGATCTCGTGGCTTTGTCTCTACCTATTGAGAGTCGACAAAGCCTTGAAATAGTTACACTTTCATTGGGTGAAATGGTAAATGTGTACAGAAATCTTGGGCCAACGACTGATTCATTTGTAGAAATGATGAGAAAGAGAAAAGAAACAGTGATGGGTCCCGATAAATGGGAGGACGTAAAACAAAAAGTTACAAAAGAAGTGGCCAAGTCAATGTTTAATTACAAGGAAGGGCCAAAAATAAAAATGTTGAAGGTGCAGTATTTCGAGCACCCAAACATAGCTCGTTATTTGTATGATAGGCACCTTGCGGCCTATGGAAGGCTTCCATGGAACGATGAGGTTCCTATTTATTTTTCACAAATATTTTATGCAGAATTTGTTTTGGGTATGAAACCCATTTACAATGATCTTCCTTCAGAATTTTTTGGCCCGGGGAAAGGTCGATTATATGACCGTAAGGGCACTAAGTGAGATGTGGAGTTGCCTCGCCCTGAGCTGCCATTGGTGAGTCGACCGTTTCGAGTCGAAACTTTGCGATCAGAGATGGATGCGAATTCTCAAATAAGTCGAGAAGCAAGGGATGTTATGATCGATAATGTTCATAGCGGATTGGGTGGAGTCGATCTTTCTTTAAATTGAAAAAGAGCACGTGAAAATGCATGTGCCAATTTTTTTTATTGTACAGATGAGGAGATTGACAACATGAATGTTGAAGATCTCCGAACATATGCAAAAAATTGTCGCAATGGTTTGCAAGACTTAATTTTTCATGAGGAAGAGGGCACCGGAACGGTATGTGTTAGTGACCTTAGGGTTTGAAATTATTTTTACATATACATGTGTACAATTTGTAATAAATACATGTGTATGTACATGTATACATTTATTTGTATGTGTATATTAATCTAACAAAAATGTATGATTATATGTTAAAACACCATTTGCAGTTCTCACACATGATGCGTGACGAAAATGTTAATATCACATTCGGGACCTCTAGTTCAAACAATGCAGATGGGTCTGACCATCAAGATATGTTGGAAAATGTTAGTGTTTTTTAAGTGACTTTAAAATAAATAATTGTTGCCACACATGTACATGTATGTATATATATAATTTGATAAAATGTTTTAACAGGTACCGATTCCGTCTGATGTTTTTGGGATGGCGGTACCTTCTTCTTCCTTAGGAGATATACCTTCTACTTCATTGGGATATGAGCCACAAGTATGGACAATTTTTCACAAGTTTAAAATTTATGTTTAAAATTTATATATATATATATATATTCTACCTCAAAAAGTTCCATTAAAAATTGAGATATATATATATATATATATATATATATATATATATATATATATTCTACCTCAAAAAGTTCCATTAAAAATTGAGATATATATATATAGAGAGAGAGAGAGAGAGAGATCTATATTTTGAGTTATTTAAATTTTTTTGAATTTAGGTTCCTATAGAAGATTTCTTTAATCCGCGGACTCTAGCGACGGAGATAGGAACATCCACAACATTTCAACAAGTTGTCTTTAGTTCATTTTTTTAATATTATTGAAAATAAGTTTATATATGTACACGTGCATTTTCATTTGAAAGTTTTTAATTTATATAAATTATATATATATTTAACTATGCATGTATATTGTACAGTTTACCGTTGCAGATGTTCCTATGGGAGAACTTGTTCATCAAATGGAGAGGGAACCTCATGAGGTATTGCATGATTTTTTTGTTATATTTTGTTTTTTACATGAAGTTATAGATATATATATATTCTCATTCATTTTTAAAACATCAAATTTTAATGTTCAAGTACATGTGTATTGTGTATGTAGGTTTCTCATTCACATGATAGGGCGCGGACTGAGACCCTAGTAGGGAAGACGCTAGATCCGTCTCTATTTGATGGACATGATTTACAGTAGATTTGATTTCAAAATTTAGATGGTCTTAAAAGTTTTTAAACTTGATACAGTTTGATACTTGTGAGATTTACAATTTTTGGACATTTTTTATTACATTGTTAATATAATTTGTTTTATTTAATTTTTGGATGGTTTTAGTACTTTTGGCATGTGAATGTGAAGTAATGTTGTCATCTATAAATTAATGTTGTCATCTGAACTACATTTGGCATGTTATGTAATGACATGTGTTATAATTTGTTTTGTTTTTAAAATTTAAGTTTTGGATGCTTGGAGTACATTTGTCATGTGAAGTAATGTTGTGATCTATATTTTTTTGTTAAATTAAAAGTTAAAAGTTTTGGATGGTTTCAATCTACATTTGGCATGTGATATTTAATGTTAAATGTTTTTGTTGGATAGTTGAATTATAATTGGCATGGCATGTGAAGTTTTTAAAACTCAAGTTTTGGATGGTTTCAATTTACATTTTGCATGTGATATTTAATGAACTTTAAATGTTTAATGTTTTAATGTTGCACAATATATAATCAAAAGGTTTTTAAAACTTAAAATTTTGGATGGTTTCAATCTACATTTGGCACATGTGGTATATAATGTTAAATGTTTCTATTGGATCTAGTTGAACTATAATTGGCATGGCATGTGAAGTAACGATCTATATATGATCAAAAAGTTTTTTAAACTCAAGTTTTGAACGGTTTCAATCTACATTTCGCATGTGATGTTTAATGTTTTAATGTTGCATGATATATTGTCAAAATTTTTTAAAATTTTAAAGTTTTGGATGGTTTCAATCTACATTTGGCACATGTGGTATATAATGTTAAATGTTTCTATTGGATAGTTGTTCACTATAATTGGCATGGCATGTCAAGTAATGTTGCAAAAATCCCTTTTGGATGGTTGAAGTACATTTGGAATTTTAAGTTTTCTTTTGATCTCTCCATGTAGTTTTGTTTGAATGAAAAAATTTCCAATAGGAAGAACATAGCTTTTCAATGCAACTAACCATGTATCAATTGAGCTCTAATTGAAAAAAGAGTTTAAAGAAGTAGATATATGTACAACTTATCCCTTTAATTTTGATTGGAAATATAAGTCTAGTACATATATATATGTTTGTTGAATTTGGGTCAATGTCGTTAATGCACTCAAATAGGTAGCCTTGTCGATTTATTTACATTGTGGAAACTTCTTACCAGAAAATCCAACTAGTTTTTCATCAATGCACATAGAAAAACTACTTGGAAAAATTAATTGTGCATTCTAG
>JAXQQM020072768.1:0-25993 GCA_034641835.2 Pinus albicaulis | reverse complement strand
GCTCCAGTTTCCAGTCCTCCACTATTTCAATTATATATATATAACTATTCATCGCATTTCAATTATATATATATATATTTTGTTACGACTATGGTTCCGCTCCATTATATCATTTCTTTTGATCATAAAGTGTTCCACTTCAATGTTTCGTTATATTATTCCGCTTACCCCTGACTATTTGACATTACAATTTATGCACAACACAACCACCATAATACATTATATTGCCATATATTCTTTCAATAGCCCGAAGGGTTGGGTTCACAATAGCCATCCTTGGGATTTCATCATTTCAACAATGTGTGCAGGATCATCATTTACAACGTATTTTATATACAGGCATTCAACAGAAGTACTCTTCGTCATTTCGACCAGTGATCTTTTACCCTCAACACAGGTTTTTAACGCACATTCTCCATCATTAAATAGACACCTCTCTCTCTATATATATATATACACATTACACCTCTTTACACTCTACTCTGCCTTTGCTGCCTCTATTCTCCTTAACTGATGCTGCTTCTTGCTCCTCTGCTGCTGTGATAACAACTTTGTCTCCGTATTTGCTTCCTCTGCCTTTGCCTTTCTCCTTTATATTCATTTCCTCTTTGCTGCCTCCATTTTCTGTCTTTGTCTCCTTGTAATTGTTCCTATTTCTGCATCTACTACCTCCTTTTCCATCAATGACAACATTTCCAACAGTTAGATCTATGGCTGAGATGGCCCGAGGAAAGGTAAGGTGGGGGGGGGGGAGAAAAGGGCCCACCTTTGAATTTTTAAAGGTTTTGGGAGTTAGTAAGGTTTGGGGTGTGAAAATAATAAGGGCGGAGGGGTAAAGAGAGAAGGTGGAGAAGTAAGGTCACATGGCAACAGAGGGAGCCAGGGATTTAAGGAAAAGTGGCTGAGGGTTAACAGGTGGTCAGGCCCTCAGGTCATATGAAGAAAAAGGGCGGAGGGTTAAGCCCATAGGGGCTTAAAGCCTATATATAAAAGGGCACTTTTTTGGCCAAAAGAGGGTTTTTGAAGCCTAAAAAATGTTCCGATAAGTAAATATGAGGGTCCTAAACCTTAGTAAAGGGTTTTTCATGGTTAAAAAGAGGGTTTAGTGGGAAAAAGGGTAAATAAGGGGGTTATTTTTGGAAGGAATGAAGGATAAGTAAACGGGAAAAATGAGTGATATGGGGGCAGTTGTGAAGATGAGATGGGGAAATGAAATGATGGAAATGGGGCCTTAGAAAACAATTTTTCTTTGGGAACAACAGGATTTTGAAGGATTTTGAATGAAGGTTTATCAATGGAATGGATTTCTTAAGGAAAAAGAACACAAAGAGGATTCAAGAAGTCACATATTTTGCATGAAATTTGTTTCTTTGAAGACTAATAGACTTGTTTTAGCCATCATCAGTTATGAAATTTTTTTATTTATGGCTAACACACTACCCTTTCAGTTGTACTCTTAACAATTTTTTTACCATACACAGTATGATGGAATTTTGGTGCTTCAAGAATCTTAGATTATTTCAATTCCTTGCCTACATGCTCCATGAAATCTTGTTCAACCTTAGGACTTTCCATCCATTCCTATAAAAATATCAAGTCCATTTCATATTGTGACAACAAAATATCTGTGTGTTTCCATTTCTCTTCATTACAAGTTCCTCCACAATTTTTCTCCTTATCTTCACCTCACTTTATAGCAACCTTCTTAATTTTATTCTTCCTTTCAGAAATCTATCCATTCTTTTGAATTTTATGAGACAATGGTTCCTCCTGCCTTTCATCTATAGTAGATTTTTAGCTCTTCTCTTCAACCAATATAGTTCCTATGATAGCTTCAAATGGTTTCCAATTCTCTATAAAGCTTAATGGTGGCACATATGCTCCTCCTTTAGTTTGCTGGTTATATTTCTTAGCTGCTTCTTTGCGAATGCGTTTTAGGGAAAAATTTATAGTCCCTTGTCCTTTATGACAACTTGTGATGATTTTCCTCCTTCATGATCTACACATAAACAAAGCTGATTAATTTTAAAAGACACTATAAGGAAAAAACCTTCTAGCGGAGGTTTTTACCCAAGCCCCTATAAAAATAGCTAAAAACTCTGTTTGTAGTAGAGGTCACTTGCGAAGGTGGGAGGGAAGATGTTTTAGATGATGTTCTTTAATGGTGTATTTATAATATAAAAACAAATTGGTGCTTTACTATCCATATAAGCAATAGTTCCAAATAGGACATGGTGCACCGTCACAATACACACACACACACACACACACACACACACACACACACACACACACACAGATATATATATATATATATATATATATATATATATATATATATATATATAAAGTTTCACTAAATAACAAAATGCACTACTGCTTGAATAATATATAGCATCGGAAAATGGTTAAATTTTAAAATTTGATGGTTTTATATATACGCGTAGCACGAGCACTCTTCTTGTAGTAAAACACCTCGGTGCATACTTAGAAGGAGCATCTATCTAGTTTTTAATCTAAAAAAAAAAATTGATGCTATATTCCATTGAAGCACATGTGCATTTCTTGTATTAAAACACCTCATTACGTCTTCCAAAGAGCACCGCTAGGAGGTTTTTATTTTATTTTAAAATGTGGTGCTATAGTTAAACAAAGCATCGGTGTGGTACATGTATTAGAACTACCCGACACATCTTAACAAAAGAACCACAATAGGTTTTTAATTTAAAAAAAAAAAACAGTGCTTTTGGATTTCCGATGCATCAATGTTGTTATAATAATGCACTGGAATAGGGTTAAATAAAAAAGCCATCATCGCCGTAAATTTCATTTTTATCATATACAGTATGGTATAACTTTGACGCACCAGCGCCACTCTTTCCTCATGCAAGCACCTCAGCGCCAAAGTTTTTCATGTTCACCATCCTTCCATACCCTGCTTAATGCATGTCTTTCCAATTTTTTGAAATGGTGGTGAATTATTTTTTCTTAATTAAGTGTCAACAAAGCCTCCATGACGAGAAAATATCTAGGTAATTCCTGTGTTTCTCTCTAATGTAATATTTTAGTGGATTATAGTTACAAATGAGCTCAAAAAATCAATTTCTTTTGAAAAAAAAATATTTCCTATACAGTGCGCTCGATATGTTTGACTCACACCAATAGCAATGCACCCTATAAATTTATAGGGTGCACCAAAGTTTGGTGCATGAAAGTAATGCACCATTATTGTTCAATATGTTTCGTAAATGAATGCATAATGATAAAGATTGTAAATTATACATCAATGCATATATTTTTAGGATACTCCTAGTGCATTTATATTTACCAAGCACACTACAAAAATAATATTAAAAAATATAGCTTGATGCATTTCATAACCTGAAAACATTTTCGATGAGAAAAGCTTATATGTGCATACCAGTGCATAAGTGAGACATATTGTGATGAAAATTTAAATATGTGAACCAACCATAGTGCATCATATGTATATGTGCACTGATTCTGGTGCAATTGTGTTTGATAGTGCACCGAAGCCAGTGCATTACTGTTATTCGGGCGCACCATGGATTTTTTCTAATTAATTTAAAGTTATGTTTCCATATTTATAAATAGATTTTTCATTTAATAAATAAAGTTTGGATCTTATGTAATACATTGATGTATTTTATATGTCAATCATGTAGCAGAGACATCAACAGAGGGAGAAACAACAGGAGCAGGTGAAAATCATGGACCAATACAATATGGTCCGACTATGGGAGGTGAGAGAGAGGGCGAGGGATTTATAGCCTTGCCTTATTAAGTAATGTAGAGACCCAAGTTCTAAAGAGGGAGTAGAGACCCAATTTCTCTTAAGTAATGCAGGCCTTCTCAATTACTATGAGGAGGATATATCCCTAAAGGCACATTGTGTCTTGTTGGTGCATCTGAGCCATCGGTGGAGTGTATAGGAGTAAGGTTTCCATGTCGATGAGGTGTGGTATAGGCCCTGTGAGGATGACATATATTTTGTCACTAGAATATCCAAGAGAGGGGAAGATTTTCCTCAATTCCTTGATGTCCCCCATGGGGTTACAACAAAGAGTTAGATTTCCTACACTAAGAGATATGTTGAGCCTCATGCAGTCCATCCATCAATTTTTCAGGTGCATGGTAGAAAACTATGAACTTATTCATTTAATTCACAGGAGGTTAGGTCCCTCTCATTATTGGTCACCACCATTGCACACTTTATTTGTGATGAGAAACACATTATTTTTCCTTTTTTTACTATGTCGATTCTTTGATTCAGGCATCATGATGTACTAGTTCGTTTGCCATTTTTTTGAGGTAGTTTTTTATGGCATTAGATAGATTTCATGAAACGATGCATGAGAGGGTGATATTCCCTTTCAATTCAGAGTTTTTTTGTTTATTTTTTGTGAGATTTCGAGAGAAAGGGTCCACATTTGACCATCATCCTCCTAGTGTTAGGTTTACAAAAAAAAATTGGACGAGATGGAAAAGTAGATAGACATAAAGCTCATCTTGTTGCTAAAGGATTTTCACAAGTTGAAGGCATTGAATATACTGAAACCTTCTCCCCTGTTGCCAAAATGAATTCTACCCACCTTTTTCTTTCCCTTTCTGCCTCCTTTAAATGGGAAGTCCATTAGATGGATGTTAAATCCACATTCTTACATGGAGATTTGCATGAAGAAATCTACATGGAAAAACCCCCTAGCTTTATCCAAAATTAGTCTAGCCTTGTTTGTCACCTTAAGAAGTCTCTTTAAGGTCTCAGAAAATCTCCTTGGGCTTGGTATGCCAAAATGGATAGATTTCTATTAGATAAATTTCTTTTTTAGGTGTCATTCTGACAACACTTTCTACACCAAGAAAGTGGGTATGTCCTTCACCATCCCTTTTCTTTATGTTGATGATCTTATCCTTAATAGTAGTGATCCCAACCATATAAACCATGTGAAGTATAGCCTCAAAAATAAGCTTTAAATGATAGACTTAGGACACTTGCATTATTTCCTTGGTCTTCAAGTCTTGCAATTCAATGAAGGTATTACCCTTTCTCAGTCCATGTATGCATGTGATATTCTACAAAACTTTCACATGGAAGACTATAAGCTAACCCCTTCTCCCTTTTAGTCTTGTTTCAAGCTTTCATTCATGTGTACTACCCCTAAAGTTGATGCTACCTTATACCATCAACGTGTTGGTAAACTTATGTATCTAACCCATACTCGTCCTGACCTTTCCTTTGTCGTTTGTCTTGTTGCTCAGTTTATGCACCAACATCATGAAAGTCACTGGAAAGTAGCTAAAATAATACTTCAATATATTTTAGGTACAGTTTAGTTCAGGATTCATTATAGTGAAGGAGCATCTCCATTGTTAATTGGTTTTGCTGATTCTGATTGTGTTGGTGACCCAGATGATCAAAAGTCTACTACAGGATATGTATTCACTCTTGGTTTAGGACCTATTAGTTGGTATTGTAAGAAACAAAGTGACATCTCTCTTTCTTCGGAAGAATCAGAGTATCGTGGTGTCGTTGAAGCCAGCAAGGAAGCCATGTGGATTCGTCATATCTTGTCTAAATTTGGTCTTCATTAGCAGCACCCAAATACACTTTGGTGTGATAATCAGAGTGCCAATCAGCTATGCAAAGATCCAGTTTAGCATCAGCAATTGAAACACATTGAGCTTCATATACACTTCATCAGAAATCTCATTCATGCCGTGTTCTTGAAGTACACTATTGTTCAACCAATGATCAAGTTGTCAATATATTTACAAAGGCTCTCACAGAAGCGAAGTTTACCAAAATTCAATCCATGCTTGGAGTTCAAGAAAGTTATCATTAAGGGGGGATAGGCTCTAATTCCTCCTTCCTTCTCCTATTGTGTCACCTTTGTAAATCCTTCAATCATATCCCAAGTTGTTCTTAAGGGGGGATGTTAAGATATTTCGACACGTAGGAAATAGGCTCCTTTTGTGTCACCTGTGTAAATCCTTCAATCCTATCCCAGGTTGTTCTTAAGGGGGGGATGTTAGGATATTCCAACACATAGGAAAAATTTCAGTATAACTTGGCCTAGTGTAGAGTTAGGTAAAGTGTGTTTCTTTACTATCAACATTTGTAACTTATAATTTGACAGTCATGATTTGTAGTGATCTGATGGTTTACTCTCTCCTTGGTATTAATGACACTTGATCCATGGATTAACACCCAATTGATCCATTATCTCTATTTAAAGAGCACGGAGGGTCATTTTTCCGGTAATGATTTATGAGAGAAACATATGTAAAATTTCTTTTTATTTTAATAAATTGCCTGAAGTGGCCGCGTTGGCTCAAGCCATGGACTATTTCCCTCTTCAAGGGTTTCAAGGATGTGACATATTGGTGTACTGATTTGTGATTTGTTTATGAGCAGTGACCTTTTTTGTTTGATCTAAGGAACTTACCCTATAAATTCCTACACCTAGTCCAACGACTATGGTCCATATGCAGATGTGGGGATAGATGATGCCCAATAAAGGCCTATTGGAGTTTCTAGATAGGATTCCTGCCAGGGAACTATAGTTACTGGTCAGTGAATTTGATCATGATTTTATCTTGTTGGAATTTCCTTACGCTGGTATTTATTTGAGACAATGTCTCAACATCCTCTTCATGCTAGCTGAGCCTCTAGATAATTGTGTTTTATTTAAATTAATCTAGTTTCATTTTATTGTTTTAATTAATTATAATATAATTTACTCTAGCATGTTTTTGAACTTCCTTTATTATCTTGTTTCATGAAATTTTCTAATTATTGTTGTCTACTATATATTTTGTGGACATCACCACATTCCATGGGGACATGTCTCTTACCCCACCCAATGCAACATATGAGGATATGGGCAAGGCCCAAGTGGGTGAGGCACATCCTTAGGGGAATGTGGGTTTCCGAGCCTATAGGGCTAGTATGAGATTTTAGAAGGAATACTCTAACATATTTTCTATATTTTTGGTTGAGGAGGGTGTCCTCCCTAGAAGGGTTTGAGACATGAGCACAGATCCTAGGTTCATGGACCTTTGTAGGGACTGTAAATGTGAGATGATATCTCATATGCATCATATTGTAGGAGCTAGTAGGCTATTGGAAGCGATGAGGGATGAAAGGCATGCATCGACGTATATGTCAGATGATACTTCATGTAGTGCTACCGTGTCAGATCATGATGATGAGGGTGGTGATCATGATGCTTCTGGTAATACTACCCCATTAGATCATGGTCGAGGTGTTGGAAATCCTTCTATTAGTACACCTCCTCCTTCATTGCCTGATGGTCAAATGCTAGAGTTAGAGGATGTGACTTATGTTTCACCTGACAAAGCAAACCATATATCTCCTCCTCCACATTAGAGTTCAAAAGACGTTGAGGTAGTAGTTGGCCATCCATCATCTTCTACTAAAATCTAGCCACCTCCCCTTCCACCTCATAGTTCGATAGATGTTGAGGTAGTAGTTGACCATCCATCATCTTCTACTAGAAACCAAGCTTGCACGACTACGTCTGTTGTATAAGATATTTGATTATAGTTATTTTCATTCTACACACACACACACATATATATGGTGCATTTTTTTTTCGTTCTTTATGTACTTAATTTATATGTTGGTGTTGATGTATATATTGTTAGTTCATGTTATATATGTTCATTTAATGTGCTTGCAGATATATGTGCATGTGATGGCAGTTATTTGACATGAGATTTATATTAATCTAAAGATGTGTGTGGTGATGATGCTAGATTACATTATTTGTGTTTTGTTAGATGTCAAAAGATGATGATGCCTAGTTAGATTATAAGATTTGTGTACTAGGTAATGACGTTTATATGTGCTAGAGGTGTATATAATCAGAGGATGGTAGTGAATTTGAATGGGTATCTTAGATTATGTTTATGTGTGTCATATGGTTATCATCATGACGTTTATTTTTATGAAATAGTATCTATTATAGACTATGTATTGGTGAACTTATATCAAAATTTATATATGAAATTACATGAAAAATGACTTACTTTAAAAATAATTTAAAGATATTTCTATAAATTACAAAGTTTAGTATGGTTTAAAGTGTGATTGTAAAATTATGATAAATATGTTTCTATTGCTTAGGTAGTTCATTCAAATTCATTATAACTTAATTAGTAAAATATTTCAATACTCACATGAAAAAACAAGTAAAGGTAAAATAATTTAGTTAGTTCTTAATAAGGCAAAAATGTCTAAATCATTCAATTTTTAATATAAAATATTATTATTAATAAATTATTAAAAAATGCAATTTAACGAATTCAACATTGGTTTATAAAATTCATTCTATTATTAAATTTAAAAAACTGAAGTCATAATTTTTTATAATTAGTTTAGATTTAATATAACTTAAAAAAAACTTATTTTTATAAAATTTAATTTATTACTAAAGTTATGATATTTTAAAACAATTTAAATTTAATATTTATATCAACTCTTACCAATTTAATTTAGAAATTTCTCTCTCTAAAGATGAGGAACAAGAAATTGTAAAATAAGTTTTGTCAAGTTACTTGTAGTTGGTGATTTTCTCTATTAGAAGTTTTCCCTTAAAGAGACAAGTGAACCTTTTTATAGTAATAAAATATAAAATTTTGGTGCTATTTTGGTTCTTTATTTGCTATTGTACTCATTTAAATTTTACTCTTTTTAACAATAAATATGAGTTCAATAATAAAAAAAATCATACTGTATTATATTTAAACTTTTGACAAATAATATATTTGACTATTTCTGAATGAACAACTCAAAAAATATTATTTTTCCACATACTTATCATGTGATAGCCACTAAAATTCACATTTTCACATTTATCCTATCTTATATTATATCATGTTCACAATGATAAAGACGTGTCGAATTTAAATAATTTACTTATAAGTATAGAAAAATATATGTTTATTTTACATAATGTAAACAAGAAAGAAAAACCCATCACCAAGTCTATTAGAAAGGCAAACAAATGCCTCTTAATCACCATCACATTATTTATCATTTAATTATTAGAAATAAAATATTTATTAATTCAACTTTTATTTATCATTACCATTGAAAATAGAAGTCAAAATTGTTCCAATATCCATGAAGAAGTAATTAAAACCTCTCATGCATCCATGTAAGCCCATTTGTTTCTCTTATGGTCCATATAAATACATAATCAACATTTTATACATGGAGATGACCTCCTTTTAGTTTACATAATGTTGCAAGAAGTGAAATTTAAATATAGTAAGCATGAATTTACTTCTCATGTCAATGATTTAATCTTACATATTCATACACACCTTTTTAATTGTTAAAGTCCTCATAGATTTATGACTACATGATTTATATTCATTTTGATCTAAACAACAAGAAAAAACATGTGAACTCATTAATAAATCAATAAGTATCTAAAACGAGAATGAATCTTCAATGTTGTTTCTAAATTCATTGTTTCTCAATTTGATTATATTATTCTCATTTTCCTATTTGAGAAGGAATGTGACCTTGAATATTTATTATCATTGATATTGTACACAATTGAGAAGAATTAGTTTTAAGTGTAAAAATGTTTCCACTACAAAAAAACATGTAAAATTGTTTGTGAATTTTACAAATTACATAAAATGCCAACAAGACGAATAACAAAACAATACAATTAGTGAAATAAAGAAAAAAAATGTACAAAATAGTATAAATGATGAAATAAGACAAGTACATATCAATCTCCATTGTCATCACCCTAATTATCTTCCTCGTTTGGTATGATAAAACCACTGTCCTCAAAAATATGTTTTTATATAGGGTCATGTATTAATATGAACCACCAATCCTTATCCAACATATATGCGTAAAAAAGCACCTCGTTCCAATTATTTGGGAAAACATAAGGCTCCCTAGTTCCATGCCACATCTTTATAGAGTTGATAGATATCATCCCACTATCACGATCTTATTTTACATTATTCTTATCAAATTTTCCCCACCACTTGAACCTGAAAATAACACACTAGAATGAAGAGACGTCCACTTTAATGATCTCTTGTAACTTTCAAGTGTAACCTAACGTCGCCTGCATTAGGTTTTGATCGTAGTGGCTAGAATGAATAGATTGGTCGAACTCAAATTCCACTCCAAAGTATTTTGTTATGCATCCATCATTGACGTCCTCCATGTGGAAATGATGTCCATATTCCCACATAGTTGGGAACAAATTCACCGATTAAAAAATAAAAAAATCATAGTTTCATGTGTCAAATAACCCGAAGATAATTAAAAATATAAAAAATATGTAAATGTTACAATTAAAATATGCAATATGAAGTTAAAAAATGTATAGAAAGAGATTATAATTACTGACTTGTTGAACCTAATCCCTATTTTTAGCGCATCCTCTTCACCACGCGGGTAATGACCAAATGCATCATATTTCTCTTTGAATTGATCAACAACCCAACTATCAGGGCATTTCATTGGAATATTTTATTTTAAATGATCGGGATAAGGTATTATTATACCATTCAACCATTTGAATGATTTTCTATCACTGTCATATTTCCTCCTCTTATGTTCATACAATGCAACCCTTCGTTGTGTTGCTTCCATATTTTAAATAATGAATTTGATAATAGCTTTAATTTTTGAATTCACTAATGGAATCAAACCAACACACACACACACACACACACACACACACACAAAAATGTGAAGCTGGGTTACACTTTTTGCCCTTATCTGAGAAAAAAAATTCATTTTTTTCGGTTCTTCAACTTTCTGCAAACTATAACAATTTTTCTGTTTAGAATTTCATTTTGCGATAAAAATAAAAGTTGTCAGAAATTTTGTTAGCTTTCTATTAATTATTTTTTGAAATTTTTTTATACACATTTGATATGTCAAATTAGTGTTTCTTTGAGTATGTGTTTCTTAACAATCAAAGGATTCATAACAAGTCATGTTATGATGCAATGTTGTATTCATTGAAAATTTGTGTTTTTAAGAAAAAAAAATGTGTTACAACAATCTAGACAGAGTATAATTTGGTTTCATCATATTTACAAAGCCATTGGATGCATATCATAATTACCAGAATTTTTTGAACTGGTCCAATACGAAAAACTGCATATTTTGGATATGTGTCGCTACACAAATTTTTTTTTAACATATAAGTTATAAACTAAAAATATAAAAGCTACCCATTAGAGACGACGGACCAATGTAATGCCCCATAATTTTTTCAAATTTTTTTACAATGTATTTTGGGAGATACAAAATTTTGATTTCACTGAATCACAATGACCCTCAGAAATTGTTTGCACCCATTTTATTAGAAAAATAATTAAAATTAGTAAACGTTTATGAAATTCCATAAAAGTTATATTTCCTTAAAGTAGATTCAATTCTGAAAATTCTTGTATTAGTTCCGACAGTTAATTAAAAACCTTTCGTGGAGTTTAATTAGTCCAAAGTTGTAGAAACGTATTCAGAGCCTGGTTTTTGCGTAACTGGTGACACATTAGTTTGGCCAAACTTTGATTAAAACTTTGGCCGAACTATGTTTCGCACCGATGGCTCGTTAAGTATAACGACTTAATAGTTCGACCGAACTTTTAATGAAAATTTCGACCAAAATTTTGTATAATTTTCCGTCGGCCAGAAAATTTTGCGGAGCCCCTACTAAAACACATTTCGCGGCAATATAAATTTCCGCGAAATCATTCATAATTTTTGCACATTTCGCACATTTCATCTGATTTTACAAAGGTCTTGGTTTGGGTTTAAAAAAATTTCTTCAAAGTTTTGGTTTAAGAGCATTTCTTGGAAGCAGGTTGATTTTGCAAAGAATTGTTTTGGGTTTAAAGAATTTTCTTGGAGGACATTTCTTGGAAGCGCCCTGATTTTGCAAAAAATTGTTTTGGACTTAAGGAATTTTCTTCGACATACATTCAAAGGAAATTTCCATGAGGTATGTACGTGTTTTGAGTTGAAGTAAATATTTTGAGCTTCGTTTCATTTTTATAAGACATTTTTTTCTCGAATTTTTTAAAGTAAGTGTTTTGGATTGGAGTATGTATTTTTTGCAAAAAATTTAAAATGAATTTTTTTAAATTAAATCTTTTGTGATGTTTTTTCTAATTGAGTTATTGTCTAATTTTTTGAAGGAAATTTTTTGAACTTCATACCCTATTATCATGGGAAATCGAAGGACTTGTGTGAGAAAATATGATCGAAAAAGAGACCCTGAGGAACGTAGATAAGAGACGAGACAATCTCGCAAAAGGAAGTTAGAAGCCCTCTCAAATATTGAAGAGGAAAATCAACCTCAAGAAGAAATTGAAGTAGGTATGTAAATGTAAATATTATGATCTATTGATATATTTAAAATTTTCCTAATGTAAAATGTGAAGCTTAATTTTTATTTGATGAACTAATTTGAAAAATATTTTGTTTAATGTAAACAAACAAAGATATTCCTCAAAACATTGATAATAAGATACAAAATTTTGAAATAGATATTGAACCAATGATTGAAGATGGTGAAAATATTGAAAGAAATCCAAATAAAGAAATTGAATCACAAGGTATGTACATATATATATATATATATATATATATATATATATATTAAACACATGCACATATTATTGAAATTATAGATATTTTTATTAATTTAGTTATTTATTGAATATGTACTATTTTTTCGAATATGTACAGATATGAAATCACTATCGATCATGAGATGTTAGAAAATGTTGACACTCACACATATGGAGATAAAAAACCTGACCATGCAATACGATATCGTGTTAACTGCATTTTTGAAAAGTATTTCTTAAATGAGCGGGTGACAGTTCAGGATCAAATGTTGAAAGGTCTCTTATCATTAAGGAAATTAAAAGAAGATACGACACTACTGGGTATTCGAAAATCAACCAAAGATAAAAAAAATGAAGGAAGATGTGATAAAAAATATGAGCAGTGCTATAAAGTCAATTAAGAGATCTAGAGAGAAAGATGTTTCAATTGTACGTAGAGGAATACAGATGGCAATGGTTTCATCAAGTACTCAAGAGAATCGTTTGGTAACATCTATGGCACGAGCACTGGGAACCTCACGAAAAAATTTGCACAAACATCGGAAATTTCGGCTGCAAATAGATGTAAATGATGAGCTTGCTTGTTGGAGAGCTACTTGTAGGAAACCATACAAAGATAGACTTGGAGAAAATGTTAAAAAAATAATATATGAATATTGGAAGAACAATTCACGTGTTTTTCCAACTGCAAGGCATGTGATGCGAAGAATAATAGCACGAAATCAGTACGAAGAACATGAAAAATATTTCTTGGAAACCACTCAGATAGAGTTATTCAACAAGTTCAAAGAAGAGAATCGTCAAATTCACGTTTCACTCAGTGCTTTTGTTCAACAAAAACCATGGTATGTAAAACCTATCATTATACGCGACAATTGTTGTTGTCGTTATCATGTGGAATTTGAGTTATATTATGACACATTCCTTGATTTCGGTAGAACACTATGGAAGGATTCACCTCCTCCTTCCACTATCCATGATTTCATATCTCAAATTCTATGTGAAAGAGAAAGCGATGAACTATTTTACAAAAAGAAATGTGTTGGTGGTAAAAAATGCGATGATTGTGGAAATTTGACTAAATTTCAAAACAAATATCATATTGATATAAATGATCAATCATTTTCCAACATGAAAGTGAAATGGAAGAGATATGAATATATCTATACATCGATTCAAGGTGCAAATAGTGTTAAAATAATTGAATTACTAGAAGACGAAATTTTTCTGATAGAATTTTTGAGAAAGTTTGAGGAAGAAATTTACAAATACACCAAGCATTCCCATAGAGCTCGATGGCAAGTCTTGCAATTCAAAAAATCTCATGAATTTTTTCCACCAGGGACCATTTTGTCAGTGATTGATTTTGCAGAAAAATACACATTTGTTCCACAAAAATAAATTCAGAGTGAATACTATCATTCTGAACAAGTCTCCATGCTCGTCCATATTCTATATAGACATGCTGAAATTTTTTTTGATCATATAGAAGGCACGAGTGGAAATCAACATATCATTAAAGAATATCACTTTTATATCAGTGACGATCGTACACATGATACATGTTTTGTACAACATTGATTTGGAAAAATTTATGATTCCTTGAAAAATCGTGGAATAACATTCAATGAACATTGGATATGGTCAGACGGATGTGTAGGTCAATTAAAATCTGCATGATCATTCTTTTGGTTGTGTTGTCTTCATAAGAAAACTTGCATTAAACATTGTTGGAATTTCTTTGAGACTGGACATGGAAAAGGAGAACATGACGGTGCAGGAGCATGCATAAAACAATCACTTTGAAGATATCAAATGAAACCCTCTGCAAGCCGACTTGTGAATGCTAAAGAAGTTTTTCAATGGTGCATCGCTGCTCTAAGCCATGAGACTAACCCATCGAGGGAGGTGCAAAGGTACATTCAATTTAATTTATATTGGAAATCTAATTTTAAACATTGTACATTTATCATGCAATGATTATCTTTGATTGTATTTTGATATCATATTTACAAATTCTTCTTCTAATTTTCCATATAAAGGTTTTTCTAGCATATTGGGATCAAAGACATAGATAGATCCATTGGAAGTGACATTGGAACAATAAAAGGGACTCGAAAATTGCATTCAATTCAAACAAAGTCATCCAGAAATGTGTTTGCATTGGATAAAAGAAAATATTATTGTTTTTGTGATGTTTGCATAGACAACACAAAATCCAATGACGTTTGTGAAAACAAAATGTATGTGAATGATTGGAAACATACAGAGCTAAATACAAAGGGAAAAATTTCTGTTGCAATGTTTGAAGAAATGCAATCAGAGGAAACTACAATATCATCCGATGGTGATCGAGTTTCTGATCTTGTTAGAGAAGGTAACATTTGAATTACTTTCTAATGATTTAAATATCTAGAAATAAATTTAAATATGTATAATTTTGTTAAGTTTATTTTATTGTGCAGGAGATGTTTTTGCTGTAATTGCACCTATTGACAACAATGAAAATGTGAAGTATTATTTGATGCGTTGCACTGAACGAAAAATGAAATTATTACAAAACTATAATGATCACGGATTTCAATATGACAGAGGGTCTATTATACTGAAAGGTTATTTTTTCAGACAAACTCATCAAAGTGGAGACTTTTTTTACTTTGAAGACTATGAACCCGATTCCATAAGTTGTCAATATAGTCACTTGGTGTGTGCAGCACGCATAAAGTTGATAGAAGTTCAATCAAAGAAAAAATCGAAAATTAAGAGATGGAAAATGTCAAAATCCGATCATGAATGGATTATTGAAGATGGAATTCCATTAGAATTTTTTTGAGTGAATTGTCCAACAATTTATTCTCTTTGGATTAAATATGTTTTAGAACTTCCAGTACTCAACTAAAAATTGAGCTGCTTATGTTATTTGTGCAAGTTTTTGCACATGTACAAATTGTTTTGGTACAAGCACGTGCTCTAGTATCAACTGAAAGTAGCTTTTCTATACATGTGCATTGATGAAAAATGTTATATATATATATGTTCTAGAATGAAATTAATTGTTCTAGTTTTACTATGTGCATTGATGAAAAATTATTTACGTACTCAATATATATGTTCTAGAATGCAATTAACTGGAACTAGTTTTTCTATGTGCATTGATGAAAACTAGTTGGGTTTTCTGGTAAAAAGTATGGACACAATGTAAATAAATCATCTCCAGTATAGTTTTGTACGAAAATTCCTTTTAGACAAGAGACTCGGAGCACTTCTCCGACTTTTGGTGGGATTTGACCCATATCTCTATTCCTGATTGAAAATCTAGTACAAAATTTGTTTGTCCAATGGTCAGATATGTTCAATGTGCATTGATGAAAAATGTTACTTGTATTGGATAGATATGTTCTAGAATGCAATTAATTGTTCCAAGTAGTTTTTCTATGTGCATTGATGAAACACTAGTTGGATTTTCTGGTAAAAAGTTTCCACTGTAAATAAATCGACAAGGCCACCTATTTGAGTGCATTAACGACATTGAACCAAATTCAACAAACATATATATGTACTAGAATTATATTTCCAATCAAAATTAAAAGGATAATTTGTACATATATCTACTTCTTTAAACTCTTTTTACAATTAGAGCTCAATTGATACATGGTTAATTGCATTGAAAAGCTATGTTCTTCCTATTGGAAATTTTTTCATTCAAACAAGACTACATGTAGAGATCAAAAGCAATCTTAAAATTCCAAATGTATTTCAACCATCCAAAAGGGATTTGTGCAACATTACTTGACATGCCATGCCAATTATAGTGAACAACTATCCAATAGAAACATTTAACATTATATACCACATGTGCCAAATGTAGATTGAAACCATCCAAAACTTTAAAATTTTAAAAACTTTTGATAATATATCATGCAACATTAAAACATTAAACATTTAAAACATTAAATATCACATGCGAAATGTAGATTGAAACCATTCAAAACTTGAGTTTAAAAATCTTTTTGATTATATATATCGTGAAACGTTACTTCACATTCCATGCCAATTATAGTTCAACTAGATCCAATAGAAACATTTAACATTATATACCACATGTGCCAAATGTAGATTGAAACCATATAAAACTTTAAGTTTTAAAAACCTTTTGATTATATATCATGCAACATTAAAACATTAAACATTTAAAGTTCATTAAATATCACATGCAAAATGTAGATTGAAACCATCCAAAACTTGAGTTTTAAGAACTTCACATGCCATGCCAATTATAATTCAACTATCCAATAAAAACATTTAACATTAAATATCACATGCCAAATGTAGATTGAAACCATCCAAAACTTTTAACTTTTAATTTAACAAAAAAAATATAGATCACAACATTACTTCACATGCCAAATGTACTCCAAGCATCCAAAACTTAAATTTTAAAAACAAAACAAATTATAACACATGTCATTACATAACATGCCAAATGTAGTTTAGATGACAACATTAATTTATAGATGACAACATTACTTCACATTCACATGACAAAAGTACTAAAACCATCCAAAAATTAAATAAAACAAATTATATTAACAATGTAATAAAATATGTCCAAAAATTGTAGATCTCACAAGTATCAAACTATATCAAGTTTAACAAATTTTAAGACCATCTAAATCTTGAAATCAAATCTACAAATCATGTCCATCAAATAGAGACAGATCTAGTGTCTTTCCTATCAGGGTCTCAATCCGTGCCCTATCATGTGAAGCATCATGGGCAACCTACATACACAATGCACATGTACTTGAACATTAAAATTTGATGTTTTAAAAATGAATGAGAATATATATATCTAGAAATTCATGTAAAAAAATATATAACAAAAAAATCATGCAATACCTCATGAGGTTCCCTCTCCATTTGATGAACAAGTTCTGCCCCCATAGGAACATCTGTAGTGGTAAATTGTACAATATACATGTACAGTTATATATATATATATTAAAAACTTAAAAATGAAAATGCACGTGTACATATATAAACTTATTTTCAATAATATTAAAAAAAGGAACTAAAGACAACTTGTTCAAATGTTGTGGATGTTCCTATCTCCGTCGCTACAGTCCGCGGATTAAAGAAATCTTCTATAGGAACCTAAATTCAAAAAAATTTAAATAACTCAAAATATAGATCTCTCTCTCTCTCTCTCTATATATATATATATATATATCTCAATTTATAATGGAACTTTTTGAGGTAGAATATATATATATCTATATATATAAAACTTTTAAACATAAATTTTAAACTTGTGAAAAATTGTCCATACTTGTGGCTCATCTCCCAAGGAAGTAGAAGGTACATCTCCCAAGGAAGAAGAAGGTACTACCATCCCAAAAACATCGGATGAAATCAGTATCTGTTAAAACATTTTATCAAATTATATATATACATACATGTACATGTTTGCACAATTATTTATTTTAAAGTCACTTAAAAAACACTAAAATTTGCCAACATATCTTGATGGTTAGACCCATCTGCACTGTTTGAACCAGAGGTCCCGAACGTGATATTAACATTTTCATCACGCATCATGTGTGAGAACTGAAAATGGTACATTTTAACATATAATCATACATTTTTGTTAGATTAATGTACACATACAAATAAATGTATACATGTACATACACATGTATTTATTACAAATTGTACACATGTATATGTATGTTAAAATAATTTCAAACCCTAAGGTCACTAACACATACCGTTCCGATGCCCTATTCCTCATGAAAAATTAGGTCTTGCAAACCATTGTGACAATTTTTTGCATATATTCGGAGATCTTCAACATTCATGTT
Source organism: Pinus albicaulis (assembly GCA_034641835.2). Classification (NCBI taxonomy): domain Eukaryota; kingdom Viridiplantae; phylum Streptophyta; class Pinopsida; order Pinales; family Pinaceae; genus Pinus; species Pinus albicaulis. The sequence goes on along the minus strand of JAXQQM020072768.1, from coordinate 7,466 downwards.
GTCAATCTCCTCATCTGTACAATACACAAAATTGGCACGTGCATTTTCATGTGCTCTTTGTCGATTTAAACAAACATCGACTCCACCCAATCCGCTATAAACATTGTCGATCATAACATCCCTTGCTTCTAGACTTATTTGAGAAGTTGCATCCATCTCTGACCACAGAGTTTCGACCCGAAACGGTCGACTCACCAATGGAGACTCAGGGCAAGGCAACTCCACATCTCGCTTAGCACCCTTACGGTCATATAATCGACCTTTCCCGGGGCCAAAAAATTCTTACGAAAGGTCATTGCAGTTGGGTTTCATACCCAAAAAAAATTCTGCATAAAACATTTGTGCAAAATAAACAGGAACCTCATCATTCCATGGAAGCCTTCCATAGGCCGCAAGGTGCCTATCATACAAATAACGAGCTATGTCTAGGTGCTTGAAATACTGCACCTTCAACATTTTTCTTTTTGGCCCTTCCTTGTAATTAAACATTGACTTGGCCACTTCTTTTGTAACTTTTTGTTTTACGTCCTCCCATTTATCTGGACCCATTACTGTTTATTTTCTCTTTCTCATCATTTCTACAAATGTATCAATCGTTGGCCCAAGATTTCTGTACACATTTACAATTTCACCCAATGAATGTGTAACTATTTCAAGGCTTTGTCGACTCTCAGCAGGTAGAGACAAAGCCACGAGATCTCTTTGCAATTTTGCATGAAGTCTTTCACACCTTTGTAAGGTGCATTGCGCCATGTTGGTTTCCCATGGTATATCAGTAATCTCGGCCGGATAAGTTGTGCTGGGTTGACAACCTTCTTCTTGAATGTAGCGGGCTACCCTGCGTCTATTTTGACCACTAGTTAGAACATTTTCGGCCTCTGCATCAATATATATACATACATATATATATATATATATATACTTTTATATTAAAAGACACATGTAAAAAAATTTGTCCAAATTTAATGAAAAATATTGAAATTGATGGCAACCTTGACATTGTTGTTACATCTTCTCCAACATGAGACCCCGCCGAGAACCGTACCCGTATGAGGGAGAAGCTTCATAAACAAATATGAATTTATAGTCAATTGAAAAATACATTCATGTGTACATATAAATACATATACATATTCATTGATTAAATTGCATGAACCATACCACGACTGGTTGAACCATGAGCACGCTCCATGGATGGAGTAGAAACCCTTCTCCTCTTACCTCCTAAAAATTAAAAAATGAAACTTATTAACAACTAATTTAACTCGCAAAGTTAATAAAAAATCAATTCCATATGTACACACATGTATGGAGATTTAAGATTATATTTAAATACCATGAACATCCCCCGATCCCTGAGCTCCATATGGGATTCGACTAATCTGTGCCGTTCATCCTCCATGATATATATATCTATTGGTCGACATTTACACAAAATAGATTTCAGAAAATCAATTTGTAATTTAGTGTACAGAAATTATGTAGAACACAACATTCAAAGCAATAATTGATGTGTGAAACTCAATTTAATCGAAATTTTTTTTATAAAAATGATAAGTTCACCAAATTGCGCTTTACATGGTGGGAGCACACTTGGTATAAAATTTACCACTTATACACTTTATTTTGTGGGAGAAATGACACATGTACATAGTTTACCGTAAAGTTGTTGTGTTTTATGGATATTAAAATGAAGAACTTATATTTAGATCCATTCTAGAGATTGACTGTAGGGGAATTTACTAGATATGTAACCTTTCATAAAAGATGAGATCTAGAGGCTACCTGGCCCTTTACAGACTCTGCCTATAGAGCTTGTCGAATTAAACACTAGAGGCATTAACAATATCAAAGAACGTTTTCATGCTTGGACATGGGAATGTGTCTCTTTCCCTACACAAAAAAATAGTTCAAGGTAGTTAATCTTCATAGAAATTTAATCAAGCAGGTCAATGTGGTCATCCCCAACTTTTCATGAAATTAGGCTTGGAATTCTCTACAACCTGGTGGATGGAGTTGAATGGGAACTAGGTCACGGCCTTTACAAAATACATGCTAGTGAATAACACTTACTAGGTTATGACAACAAATAAAGTGGGAGAAATGTTTTCTCCTCGAGGTTATCCAATTGGGTGTGTAATACCAACTTCATCCATTTCCTAACAGGTTTCTCTCTTAGGTTACAAAGTGTCTTCACCTTATTAGTTATATATTTTTCAATTTCCCGTGGAATCCTTGAATTTTTTCTCCTACCATCTCCCTCTCTCACTCCCCAAATTATTGTCCTCAAACATGCCCCATTGAGGATCTGGAGCAACGTTTTCAGCATAATTAGAACTATCATTGTTGCTAATTGAAATTGGAGAGTCATGTATACTAGATTGCTTGCTTAAGTGGCTCTTACTTGGACAATATCATGAGATGAGTTTGACATGATGGTCATATGAGGCTGGAAGCTACTTGGTGTATTTTTCCTTAAATCTTGAAAAAAATAGAGCAAAAATGTTATTTTCGATAATTTTTTATTAAATCTTCTGCATACAGCAGATGTCATCACAATTGCAACACAATCATGTTCCATGAGCATGAATTATGAATGTTGCAAGCCAAATTTCAAGGAAATTTGCATTCATTTTAGGCAAAAGAAGGCTATGACATTAAGGTCCATGCTAGACCTTGATGAGAGGATATGATACCTTGAAGAGGCTACATCTTTTGGTGACGTCACTAATTGTTTCTCTATTATTCTGTTTGTTAAAAAATTTTATCCCAGAGGAGGGTGTTATCTAATGTGAATTTGAAACCCCCCTCACATTTTTCAATGAAGGTTCTATCTGAATGTTAGGGAGATACAAAAATTATAGAAATTCAATATGATGTGCCAAAAACTTTACAACTATTTAGATCCATTCTAGAGATTGACTGTAGGGGCATTTACTAGATATGTCACCTTTCATAAAAGATGAGATCCAAAGGCTACCTGGCCCTTTACAAACTCTACCTATAGAACTTGTAGAAGTAAACACTAGAGGCATTAACAATATCAAAGAACATTTTCATCCTCAGACATGGGAATGTGTCCCATTCTCTACGTAGAAAAATAGTTCAAGGTAGTTAATCTTCATAGACATGTCATTAAGCAGGTCAATAGCATGAATTATGAATGTTGCAAGCCAAATTGCAAGGAAATTTGCATTCATTTTAGGCAAAAGAAGGCTATGACATTAAGGTCCATGCTAGAAAAAATTATGCAAATAAGGCTGCTGAGTCTTGATACTTACCATGTGTTTCAAAGCCATAACGAAGGTTGGATTTGAGAGTGTCCTCCCTAAGCCCTGTCTTGAGATGAAATTTAATTCAATGTCTCTTAGATTTGCAAGGTGGAATTGATAGAACTATTTGATTTCTTTACCATAGATGGATATCTCCTTTCATCTATACCTTTCTCTACCATCTTATTTCCAAGTGAAATGGGAATTTTCACATTTTGAATGCCATTACCATGTAGTTTGGTAGTCTGCTAGCTAGACCTATCACAAGTAAGGTTGGCATACCAAACTATTTCTCTTTCTCAACTCAGTGACCATGACTCTCTTCTCACACTGCTTACCATAAGATCTTCAATTGTACATGTGTCATGCAAAGTTGGGGGTTCTAGGTCTACACCTATTAGGTAAAGTTGTATTTTATGGCATTGTGGTCCTTAAATGTTCCACCTAAAAAAGTAGGCATTAAATATGGATGAAAAGGATTTGTTTTAACTTTGATAGAATTTCCTTGTGGAATTACTAAATTTATCGACGACATCATGCTAGCTTTGCTTAGAGAAGAAGGTTTTGGAGGAGAAATTGAATTCTTTTGAATTATTTTTGGCATTGAAGTTTGAAATAGTAGTTTTGATGACTCCATTGATGAACTTGCTGAGGAATTTGATGCACACAATATTAAATTTGAAGATGGTTTAGAAGACATTGAAGAAGTTGTAGATTTTGGTGTTGTCACTGAATGTTTCTTTGTTGTTGGACTTGATCAAGACACAATTTAACTTTACGAGCAGATTGAAGACCTTGAAGAGGTTTTAGATTTTGTTGTTCTCACTGAAGGTTTTTGTTTGGTTTTGTTTCTTAAACCATCATTTCCATAGGACATTTTTGGTGAATAGATTCTTGACCTTGATGAGAGGATATGATACCTTGAAGAGGCTACATCTTTTGGTGACGTCACTAATTGTTTCTCTATTATTGTGTTTGTTAAAAAAATTTATCCCAGAGGAGGGTGTTATCCAATGTGAATTTGAAACCCCCCTCACATTTTTCAATGAAGGTTCTATCTGAATGTTAGGGAGCTACACAAATTATAGAAATTCAATATGATGTGCAAAAAAATTTACATACATCCCAAAAACAGAAACCACCTATTATATGTCAATTAAATCTACATGGAACCAGCAAGAAATATGGTAAAATATAGAATTACGAATCCCTTCAATTAGTAAAAAAATATATATATATATGAAGAAAGCACCGAGAGGACTAGAAATAAAAATATAGCAGAGAAAAAGAATAGTATCTCAGCAGCTATAATTGAAAGTCATAAATTAATATCATATATTCCAATTTCAGCACTAAAAGCAAACTCAAAATAACATAAAAGCAGAGACAACATTGTTTTACATGTAAGTAAACATTGTTAATGGAAATATGAAACATGGATTGGCATAATCATGCCTTTATCAATGAAATTTCATCAGACCATTGAACAATTGTGCTGATCCGGATTTATGCAGGAACGCAACAGAATAAACATATAAACAGAAATACAGCGATGCAGTGGAAATAATACTTCATTTCATTAATATCAAAGAACTGAAATTTGCTTACAGATAGAATGGAAATAAAACTAGCTAGGGCGCTGGTAGCTATCTCTAAGAAGAGATGTGGCGGCTACAGGCCTCTGAACTGTGTTACATTGAGGCTCGTAGGCCTATTACAGACATAATAGAAATAGATGAGCTAGGGTACTGGCAGCGTATCCCTGAGAAGAGATGTGGCGACTACCAGCCCCTGAACTGTGTTACAATGTAGACATGATAGAGATGTGGCGAGCTAGGGCACTGGTCGCGCTTATCTCTGAGAAGAGATGTGTCGGCTCCCAGCCCCCTGAACTGTCTTACAATGAGGCTCGAGGGCCTATTTATTTTTGAGAAACAATGTAGAATCTGAAACGTCCCAAACCCTAACCGTAGGAGATGAAGCGCCAAAACTGTGGGCCCCGTTTGGGTAAATTGGTGGTTCAACTTCCCGAGGACGTAACTTTGGCATCCGGTCTCTGTTTGACGTGCTCAATAGCTCGTTAGAAAGATCTGTCCGAGGAGTACAATTTTTGAATGAGAAACATCGGTCTATGGACCCATGTTGCTCTCCTTTTTCCTAAAAAGCGTCGTTTAGGGCCTAAAAACGGCTCCGGAAGTTTAAGACCCGAAAAATTGCTAAAAATAGTAAGTTGTGCCGAAACTTACAAACTAAAATAACTGATGGTGGGGGTTCAAATGGACTCGATGGGTGGCCACCAATATCCACCTGGATTATTAATGCCCCAAAACGGCTCCGGGTGTGCAGGACCCGAAAACCTGCTATAAATAGTAAGTTGTGCTGAAGCTGAAAAACTGAAAGAATTGATGCTGCGAGTACAAATGGAATAGGTGGGAGGCCACCGATATCCACCTGGATCATTCCTCCCTCCTTAGGAAGCAATGGTCTCCATTGCGTTAAGTTCCTCCATGGGGGGGGGGAAATTTTGCTGAACTTGGTGTTGGATTTAGATGTGCCACCGGTGGGCAGCCATTGAAGGATCTGAAAAAAAAAAAAAAATTGTCCATCATCGCATTCCTATGTTTCTTGAGGGCATCCTCGAGCAATATTTTGATAGGATATCCTGCTCCCTCGTCTTTCTTTCCTTCCGCCATGGGGGGTCGTCGGGGTTGCGAGGTTGAACTCCTTATACCCTGGCCGCGTTGGGGACATGAAGAGAAAAACAGAGAAAGAGCAGACCCGCTCTGATACCACTGATCCGGATTTATGCAGGAACGCAACAGAATAAACATATAAACAGAAATACAGCGATGCAGCGGAAATAATACTTCATTTCATTAATATCAAATAACTGAAATTTGCTTACAGACATGATGGAAATAAAACTAGCTAGGGCGCTGGTAGCTATCTCTGAGAAGAGATGTGGCGGCTATAGGCCTCTGAACTGTGTTACATTGAGGCTCGCAGGCCTATTACAGACATAATAGAAATAGATGAGCTAGGGTACTGGCAGCATATCCCTGAGAAGAGATGTGGCGGCTACCAGCCAGGCGTATTTTAATGCGGACATGATAGAGTGTGGCGAGCTAGGGCACTGGTCGCGCTTATCTCTGAGAAGAGATGTGTCGGCTCCCAGCCCCCTGAACTATCTTACAATGAGGCTTGAGGGCCTATTTATTGTTGAGAAACAATGTAGAATCCGAAACGTCCAAAACCCTAACCGTAGGAGATGAAGCGCCAAAATTGTGGGCCCCGTTTGGGTAAATTGGTGGTTCAACTTTCCGAGGACGTAACTTTGGCATCCGATCTCCGTTTGACACGCTCAATAGCTCATTAGAAAGATCTGTCCGAGGAGTACAACTTTTGAATGAGCAACATCGGTCCATGGACCCATGTTGCTCTCCATTTTCCTAAAAAGCGTCATTTAGGGCCTCAAAACGGCTCCGGAAGTTTAAGACCCGAAAAACTGCTAAAAATAGTAAGTTGTGCCGAAACTTACAAACTGAAATAACTGATGGTGGGGGTTCAAATGGACTCGATGGGTGGCCACTAATATCCACCTGGATTATTAATGCCCCAAAACGGCTCCGGGTGTGCAGGACCCGAAAACCTGCTATAAATAGTAAGTTGTGCTGAAGCTGAAAAACTGAAAGAATTGATGCTGCGGGTACAAATGGAATAGGTGGGAGGCCACCGATATCCACCTGGATCATGTGTGCTAACAATATTTAAATAATTTAAAGGAAAAAATTGACCTATATTGTACAGTTTATGGGACAGAAATCAATATGTAGAAATATTCACTTTGTTTTTATAATTGGATAGAGGAATGACTTAAAATGACCTTGTATGTCTTCTCGTTTTAGAGCTCAAATTTTTAGGAAGGATTTAAGTATCCACATTTCAAGAATCACTAGAAGAGGTTGATAAAGAATACAGGAAGACAAAAAAATAACCAGTGGTGTAATAAATGGATTTCTTGGGAGGTAGATTGGCATATGGACTTTTGGTAGCTAGAACTTTACCAAATAAGTGAATGTATTTGAAAACCGAACCTCTAGTTTATTTTGGTTTAGACATGGTCTAGAATTTGAAAAGTGAATTCCCTTTTTCTTCCTCTTACATGTCCAATGATTGGAATCTAGATTGAGGGAA
>JAXQQM020082306.1:0-19138 GCA_034641835.2 Pinus albicaulis | reverse complement strand
GGAGAGCCCATTTTGATTGATGACATGTTAATTCATCAAATCACCATGTTTCCATACCAAGGGGAGGATCCAGGTGCGACCTTTAAAGGAAATAAACTAGAGAAAAAGGTCGTCAATGAGGTGAAGAAGTCTTATGGGGTAAATAGGAACACCCTCGGCTTTGTTGTGGCATACATCAATTCCCCGACGGTTAAATTTTCCACCTTGATCATTTCCTGCAAAATGATCAACGAGTTCCATGCAACAAAGGTGGATGCATATGTAATTAAGCTAGCCGCATGTAGTGCATGAAAGGGGTAAAATATAATTGCAAAAAGTACCTCTGTAATGAAATTTTTGAAAACATTCATGAGATGCAAGAAGAGGGAAATCATTTTTACTATGCTTGGTTGTTATTGTTGGTTGCGCTATTTGGTTGGAGGCTACCATCACAGTCTCAATTGTTATACATTGAACCTGATCTGTGCGAAGCTTCCAAGTATGCATCCCTATGGAAATCGAAGTTGTCGTCTAGAATAACATAAAACAAAATATTTTGGGTGTTGTTTTATGCCCAAATATTTCAAGCAGTGCAGTCCAAGCCACGACTGTCACCTATGTTGTACGAGCAGTACAAGCACATCACATAATTCAAGGCTACTGTTAATCATCAGTATTTTTCATTATCTGTAGATGACCAAATATTGTTTCTACATTTCTAAAAAACAACATTCTTTGAACATTGTGAGTTTTAGAAATCTCACTGCCTTCATTATCCTTATGGAATTTTTTTCACTATTTCATCATTTTTCTATTCCATGGTAGCCCTATCACTCCTAAAACGACTCCTTATATTCTTGTGCCACTCATATCCATCCTTTTTCCTGCCTATGTCCTCATTACTCAGTTTTCCCTTGCCCATAACTCCATTTTCCATATAGGGTTACCTATAGCCTAACTCATTCCCATCACCTAGGGCTATTTTTGCTTCAAGCTATGTTTCTGACCAAATAGAGATGAATTTGACAAAAGTGATAGAGGTTTTAGAGCAATGTCAAAAATACAAGTGTCACAGGATAATTGCTGCACTTCTAGAGTGACCTTGGGAAAATTAGGTTTTCTCATAGATGGAGTCTCCAAATGACTTTCTTGATGAGTCAAATAATAACTATACTAGACGATATTTCCCATGAGATATCATGAGCTCAATTTTGAGTTGAGGAAGGCCTCCAAAAGTCGTCCACACCAGCACTCTGCATTTTTGCACCATCAGTCAGCACTTTTTGACCAGTATTGGGAGAATCAACTTTTGATAGGTAAAATAAGCTCCAATCATAGAAAAATAGGTACATTTGGAAAGTAGAGAGGATAATATTTTCAACGAGATATCATGGGCCCGATTTGGACATTGGGACGACCTCCAAATTCCCTCTGCAAAAAGGCGTTGTGCCTTTAGAAACTAGCGTTGTGCCTTTGGACAGGAAAAGCTTCTATGCCCTCTAACAACTCAAATCACCTCAAAAGCTTCCAAAATCTTGCTGAGGGTCCTCCAAACATATTTGAAAATTGATGAGATAAGTGTTCTTTCTCTAATGAAGAACATCTTGTAGCAAATAAGACAGGAAGCACTTGGCTTTAAGAAGAACTAGGGTTTTACATTTGGTGGTCCAGCAAAGTGCCAACACAGTGATAAAATGCAGAAATGGTATGAATAAAGTGTTGAAGCTGCTACTAGGGAAAAATCCTCCCAAAGGTGTTTGATGAACTACCAAACAGGGAGAAAAACCTAAGTTTCATAGTGTTCACCACACGAGATTTTGAAGAAGCTGCTATCAGGCTAAGTCTCCAAAAATGTTTAAAGAATAGTCATGCCGAAATAAGAAAAAGAGATAATTTTATATCCATGCTTCAAGAAACGGAATGATTAAGAAAGTGAAGCTTCATTTTGTATGCAATCATATTAGAGATGTCAAAGGGAACATATCAGCCTCCTTGACCAAAAGAAATCAAACTCATCAAAAGAAACTTGTAGAAGGTAAATAGTATCAGTGTGAAAGGTTCAAATTCATCATCTCAAGTCATATACAAGAAAAAAAATGTATAAAATACTAGCCAAGAGGTGTCAAAATCAGAATACCATGCCTCAAGAAGCTAAAGAGCAGTCTGCCTCAAAGGATTTCAGCCTCTTGCATACAAACAAGGTGAGAAGGTTAAGTTGAGTTTCATAAAGAAAATTACACTGGATTTTGAAGATGTCACTATGAAATAATCACAAAGGGACCAATATCATTTGTCATGCCACAAGCCAAAAGGGGGAAGTCCAATCCATCATCTCAGTCCCTTGCAGGCAAACAGTGAAAGAGGATTAGTAAGAGAGGGTGAGAGGATTTTTTTAAACATAATGATGGAGACTACACAAGAAATCAAATACGTTTTTGTATGTATGTAAATCTCCTAAAAATGGAAAATAAACATATAAAATGTCAAAGAACAAATGAAAGGTTGAATCAGTGATTTCAACAATCCACAGACAATGGCATAAAGAGTTATCAGTTGAAAAAGAAAAAGGGCTTAAAAACCTTAGAAAATAGGTTTTTCAAGCTTAAGATAAACTCATAAATCCTATAAAAACTTATTTACACTTGAAATAATCCTTGATTCCTTGCAAAGAGTTAAAGGTCTTAAGGAAGAAGAAAATTGGAGTTTTTGAGCCAAACTTAGGAAAATTTTCCTGGCGCTGCGCATTCAGGGTGGCACTGCACATTCAGGGTCGGGTGCTGTGCCTTTGGAGAAATTTCCTTTGTAACTTTTCTCTGCGCTGCACATTCAGAGGCACACACAGTGCGTTCAGATGCGCGTTGCGCGTTCACCTAGAAGACACAACAGGCTGCCCAACTACACATTCAGGCACTACGCGTTGGACCTGGAATGCCTCTTGCACCTGAAAACACTCAAATGACCTCAGAAACACCTCCAATGTGCCTCTAAAGGTCCTTCAAGCATTGTTAAAGAAAAGTTTTTCAAAGGTCAATAGAGGGAGATAGTGGCAATAATATTGAGTCTCAAATGCCAAAAAGCATGAGAAAAAAGGTGCAGAAATAACCCTCTTCCATCTCCTTTTACACAAAACCCTCACCATAAACTCATGACACTAGTGCATCTAACAAATAAGGAGATGAAAATTTCAAATTAGACAGATGAGGGTAGTAAGACTAATGTAAATGGGGAATATGCTAATGAAACTGAAGACAAGGAGGTAGAAAGCAGCAGTACTAATAAGGGAAAATGATATCAATAAGGTAGATATGAGGGTGATGTTAGTGAGGTAGAGAATATTAAATAAAAGAGAAGTAAGGATGATGGCAGATCAGAGAGCCATAAATAAAACTGTGGGGCCAATGCAAATAAGGCTAATGACAGTGGATCAGATAAAAGAAATGAGGTAGAAAAGCAATAAACATGATAAAGAGGCCTATGAGGTATGATGAAACATGAGACAAGCCAAAGGAGAACTTGATAAACTAGTTGATTCTTCTCTACATGCGTCCTAAACCCCATGAAGAAGATCATTAGAAATTTTGGCAAGTTTTTGACATTTTTGGTTTTTTGGCTGATTTTAAGGGCCGAAGGCGCAACACCCTTGGAGTTGCGTTTTTTCTACAGGCATCCATTGGAGGTAAAATTTAAATTTTTGGATTCCTTAGTCGAAGGAAATAATTCACATCAAATTTCAGATCATTTGGAGTAGTTTTGATCCTCCAAAAGGCCAAAAAACATGCCAATTTTCACCTTTCTGCCATATTTTTAGGGTTGGCGCTACACCTTCAACAGCCTTGGGAGATTTTCCTTTTTAACAGGTTAATGGAACCTAATAAGAAAAAAAAGGGCTGTTTTGGAAATTATACTCAACAAGCTTTCCAATGAGCTATCATGGAGAAAATTCTAACATCGGGAAGACCTTCAAAACTTGGCTGCAAGAGGACCCAGTTTTCCTGTGCAGGCATTGCGCCTTCAGACCTCACTGATGCGTCCTTGCACAAAAGTCAAAAAAATACGCTGGAAGTTATTTTGGGATTTTTTGGATCTTTAAATGTCAGTTTTCTTGCCAAATGTGGTTGAGAAGATATTTTTCATTTATTTTCATTAGATATTTTGTGCCTTGGGCCTTGCAAGGTCTGTAGGAAAAAAATGATATTTATGAGCAATTAATGGCCTCCAAAACCCTAGTTAGGGTTTTGAATCTCCTTTGCATGATAAATATTGGATGAAGGCCTCATTTTTGTTGTTGTTTGTTGGTTGGTTTTCACTTGTTTAACTGAGCATAGGCCCTGAGTTGTAAAGAGTTTTTGGCCTTGGAGCCTTGTAATATTTTTGGACTGAATGACAATGGAGCCAAGCACTTTGTGTGATTCATGAACATGGAAAATGGTGATGTGTTTCTTGTTTTGTCTTCGTATTATTATGTTTACATATTTTTTCATCTTTCCCTTGCATTTGAATAGAAATTTTAGCTTAAGGTTTGTTTTCTAAGCTCATTAAGTCTATTTTCTTCTTTTGATTTCATATTTTCCTCTGCTAGGTTAGTTTAGAGAATTCTTAGTTGCTCTCTAGACCCACTTATGCTTGTTATCTCAAGAATGATTCAATAGAGTTAGTCCCAAAGAGGTTTATGGTTATCCCTGCCCTTTGGAAGCACTTAAACATTGTTTTTGAGGTATTTACTTCAAATTATTGTTGATTGGGTTTAGCTGAAGAGGTCTATGATTCACCATGCCCTTTTTCTCATCTTAAATAGTTGCTTTGGAGGTCTTTATAGCTTTATTAATGAAGTTAGGAGTTCCCTCTTCTTTTATCTCTACTATATGTTTATCTTAGACGTTTTCTTTGACTGAAGGTAGATAGCTGGAGAGGTTAGGATTTACCTACTCTCTAGGGTTTACTGGATTGTTGTCTTTATGTTTGCTTTTTAGGGTTTGACCAATGAAGTCTATGGTGTGCCCTATCCTTTGATTCTTTCTTATGCACAGTGATATTATAGGCCCTTATTGTTAAAGTGTTTGACAAAGGATTCTTAACTACCCTTTGCCCTACTTTGTTCACAATTTATTGTTCACTTCACTCACCTCAGCCTTGAAGATCCATTTAGCCCTATTAACTTGCCCTCCAAAGCACCCTTGACCTATTTTTATACCTTTCTAGACCTATTGCAGACTCCATATCCCAATGGTCTAAACCTCTCCTACCCTATCTGTTTTCCTTGAAAACCTACCCAACCAATCAAAACAAACAAACAAACCATAATATTTATAACTAGCCTAAAATCAAAACCCAAAAAGCTATCAAGTTACATATTTACACAAAAATAGAGAGAGCCCTCTCTGAGTCCAGGAAGGCTAGGTCCTAGCACTCCAAAGACTGGTTTGATGTTACCCTTGTACATTTTCCCTTGCCAATTTGAAAAATGACAGAGACCTAACATAATGGGACCTTCTGAGCTAGTGACAATATAAGTATTCCTTACGACTTCAGAAACCCTTGTCAAAAAGTATCCAATGATTCATTGCCACCTCATCTCCCTAACATAATGGTGATCATATTAGGACTTTCTGAGTAAGTAATAAGTTTAGAAATCCTTAGAGAATTTAGAAACCCTTGTTAAATAGTATCCAGTGATTTATCGCCACCTCATCGCCATAACATAATGGTGATCATGGTGGGACCTCTGAGTCAGTAACATCCTAAGTATCCCTAAACACCTCATAAAACCCACAAACATCCTTAGATTGGTATTTAGTTGTTGATTGTGGAAAACAAGCATATCCTTAAAACAATAAACATTATCCACCTGGTGACTCCACTGGTCTTCAGTAGCCCTGTTGACCCCACTATTTATCAAAGACTCCCCTGGGAATGCATTAATAAATACTAATATTGTTGATGGTGAACAAAAAAGTTGCAATATTCCACCGGGCGACTCCACAATTCTCAATAGACCTAAATACTCCACTGGTACCAAACTCTAAGATTGGTTGAAAAGATGCAGTGACCCTTTTTTATTAGACAAATATGGATCCAAGAATACAAAGAAGATATGCTCCAATGAATAGAGATCATATCCTTGGATTTCCACATAAAATGCCACAGATAGATTGGTTTTCAAACCTGCTTATGTTTCAAGATGACAAATTTGATGACCCTTTGTTACATCTCATCAAATTTCATAGATGTATGGAGGTTAAAAGTTGAATGGCATGAGGACTGCCTCTTGAAAATGTTCATGGGTACATTAGAAGGTAAGGCAAGAGAATGGTATGAAGGCCTAGACCATGGTATTTTGTTTTCTTTAAAGGATTTCCACAAGGTATTTTATGAACATTATAATGAAAATTTTTCATCTTCATTGTTAGCTGAAATTTTTTGTGATCAATCTGAAGATCTCATACAATACCTTGTAAACATGGATGGAGATTTGGGAAATTGGAATCCTAAGAATCTATTAGAAGAAATTCATACATTTCATACTCAAGAAAACTATTATGACATCCAAGAAGAGTTGGTTGAGGATGAAATCAATCATGAAGTAAAGGAAGATCTTGAGGATCTCTCTGAAGGCACAAGTAATGACTTATCATCTCTTCTAGGTGAGGCTCAAGAAGACATTCGGCCTCAGAATCAACCTTCACGAGAGAAAGAAAACCTTTAGCCTTGTGATCAATCACAATGAGAAGATAAACATCATGGTTTTGTCCAAGGAAAAAGGAAAATTCCTCCTCTTTTAACTGAAGAGGAAATTAATCAGATTTTAAACCTGCAGTGAGCCTCTAAACCTTCATGTGAGCAGAACACTTCTATTTATTCTCCTGCCAATCTCAGCTACCAAAGTTTAGAAAATGGACTTGTAGATCAAATCAAAGAGAAAAAAATCTAATAATCCAATATGTTTTATTAGTGACATTACTTATTTTGATGATTTTCCAAGGTTTGATCAATATGATGATGGTCATGTTCTCCAAACAGAAGCTAATCTTGCAAAGCAATCAACATCTGGTTTGTGGGAGGAAATTCAATTTCATCAAAACAGTAATCATCCAATACATATTAGCTATGACACTAATGAGGAAAGTCTAGAAAATATGGAAGTAAGTGAAGCATCTTTGCCTCTTTGTTCTAATTCATTTCAGTCCATCAAGAATAATTTTCATGTGATTGGATTAAATCAGCAGTATTTCAGTTTTGATGTTGATAGTGGGGAATATAATGAACTTCTTGAGAAAGTTGCTAATGAGAAGCCTTTTCTTGAAATGGTTGAGGAAATCATTGGTGACATAGAATCTTCCTTAGCTCCAGATTTGCAGCCACTTAGTCCCATTGAATTTGAAATTGCAGATGAAGGCTTAGAAGTTTATAATCACATAAGATTTTTTCTGCTGCCTTCCCAAGAGGATTTACTGCCAAAGAGTACTCCTTCCCATCAACATGATGACCTTCACTCAGATTTCAACCTACTCAATCAGAATACATTAGTTTTTTTGGAGGATAATATTGCAATATATGATGAGGTTGCCAACATAGATGATCACGAGGAAGAGGTGGAGTTTCTTGTCCAAAAGAATCCCAAGCATAGCCAAGTGAAGGAAGGAGTAGTCCTAAATCAAGTCTATTTCTCAAATCCTCTAAATCAGGTATTATTCAAAGATCCTTTTTTTACTTTCTTAGAGACATTTGAAGAGGGAGTAAAACATGTTAGGAGCATTTCGATGCAAGGTATAAGAAAAATTTTAGGCACTACTGTTCAAAAACAAGTAAGGTGGGAGTGGCTTTTTTATTTTTTCAGCACACTCAAAGAGCTGAGCCAATATCATTTATGGAAGCATCTAATTGATTGGCTATATTGGAAAAGAGAATTCACCAAATGAATATATATCATGTATAGGTTATATTAGGATAGATAGGAATGAAAATAAGCTCAACACTATGAGAATATTTCTAGTCTTTATTCTTAGAATTTTGATCCAAAATAAAAAAACAAAAATAGAGAAAAGAAGAAAAAGAGGGCAGATTTAAAGAAGAGGTACAACCCTATACCCAAAAAAGAGTTTTTCTGAAAGTGAGCAAGTCTAAATGCCACTACTAGTTGAGAAAAGAGCATTGTTCAGTCATCTAGCCTAATCATGACTGAACATGTTTTAAATTTATGTTGATAGGTTAGTTAAAAAAGACTTGTTAAACCATTTAAGCTTGAATTGTCAGTAGGTTAGATTAGGAAAATATTTTTGGTTCCAAATGCGCAAATCTGAACTAAAGAAGAGAGGGAGGGATGCATAACAAATTCCAAATCACATCCCTCATGTTTTCACTTTTACTTTTTTCAAATAATGTCTGTGTGTAGCTTGTCCAAAATGCCACAGCCCATGACAAATCAGATTGCTTAACCTTGGTTTGGTCATGCTTTCAATTTAATTTTAGTAGGTTAGAGAATAGAGTCTGTCAAACAGCTTAATCTTGACAGATGATTAGACTAGGTAGAGAATAAGAGATTTCATCATCCTAATCTGAACTCTTGGAAGTGATAAGGGTACAAGTAGATAGTTTTTCATTGCTTTCAAAAGAAAATTTTGAAGGGTTTTCCAGTCCAAGTGCACCCAAAAGAATAAAAAGTGTTAGGCAAGGTATGATGGGTAGGTAGAAATGAGGTTGAAGCAATCATGTCCTTTCAGATTTTTGAGATCATAGCTTCAAAATAACATCAGCAAATGAAGGAAGACAAATATATAAAGTGCAAGTAAGGCATTGGTCTTTAAAACGCAGAGATCTGAACTCTGAGGTTCTGGACACCTCCTGAAAAGGAGTTTCCCTCCCCAAGTGGAGCCACTATTAGTCATCAATATTTTTCATTATCTGTAGATAACTAAATATTGGTTCTAGATTTCTAAAAACAACATTCTTTGAACATTGTGAGTTTTAGAAATCTCGCTGCCTTCATTATCCTTATGGAAAATTTTTCACTATTTCATCAGTTTTCCATTCCATGGTGGCCCTGTCACTCCTAAAAAGACTCCTTATAGGCTTGTGCCACTCACCTCCATCATTTTTCCTGCCTATGTCCTCATTACTCTGTTTTCCCTTGCCCATAACTCCATTTTCCATCTAGGGTTACCTATAGCCTAACTCATTCCCATCACCTAGGGCTAGTTTTGATTCAAACTATGTTTATGAACAAACAGAGATGAATTTGACAATCGTGAGAGAGGTTTTTGTCCATAACAGGTCCAAGAAGAAATAAATCCTTCAGAGTTTACACAGGTGTCATGGGAGAATTGCTGCACTTCTGGAGTGACCTTGGTAAAATCCGGTTTTCTCATAGCTGGAGTGTCCAAATGAACTTCTTGAGGATTCAAATGATAACTAGACTAGAAGATATTTCCAATGAGCTATCATGAGCTCAATTTTAAGTTGAGGAAGGCCTCCAAACATTGTTTGCACTAGCACTCTACATTTTTGCACCATCATTCAGCACTCTTTGACTAGTCTTGGGAGAATCAACGTTTTATAGGTAAAATCAACTCAAATAAAATAAAATAAACTAGATTTGGAAAGTATATAGGATATTATTTCCAAAGAGATATCATAGGCCCAATTTGGACACGGGAAGGCCACCAAATTCCTTCTGCAAAAATACGTTGCGCCTTCAGAAACTGGCGCTGCGCCTTTAGACAGGAAAAGCTTCTAAGCCCTCTAACAACTCAAATCACCTCAAAAGCTTCCAAAATCTTGCTGAGGATTCTCTAAACATCTTGCAGCAAAGAATACAGGAAGCACTTGGCTTTAAGAAGAACTAGGGTTCTACAGTTTGTGGTCCATCAAAGTGCCAACACAATGAACAAATGTAGAAATGGTATGAAGAAAGTGTTGAAGCTGTTGCTAGGGAAAAATCCTCCCAAAGGTGTTTGATGAACTACTAAACATGGAGAAAAAACTAATTTTCATAGTGGTGACCACACAGGATTTTGAGGAAGCTGCTATCAGTCTAAGTCTCCAAAAATGTTTAAAGAACTGTCATGACCAAATAAGAAAAAGAGATAAGCTCATATCCATGCTGCAAGAAAAGGAATGATTAAGAAAGTGAATCTTATTTTTTTATGCAATCATCTCAGAGGCGTCAAAAGAAACATATCAGCCTCCTTGACCAAAAGAAATCAAACTCACCAAAACAAATCTGTATAAGGTAAATAGTATCAGTGTGAAAGGTTCAAATTCATCATCTCAAGTCATCTATAAGAAAAAAAAATTGTGCAAAATGCCATCCAAGAGGTGTCAAAATTAGGATACCATGCCTCAAGAAGCTAAAGAACAGTCTTCCTTAAAGGATTTCAGCCTCTTGCGTACAAACAAGGTGAGAGGGTTAAGTTGAGTTTCATAAATAAAATCACAATGGATTTTGAAGATGTCACTATGCAATCATCACAAAGGGACCAAGATCAGTTGTCACACCACAAGCTAAAAGGAGGAAGTCCAATCCATCATCTCAGTCCCCTGCAGGAAAACAGTGAAAGAGTATTAGTAAGAAAGGGTGAGAGGATTTTTTGAGTGATTTCAGCAATCCACAGACAATGGCATAAATATTTATTAGTTGAAAAAGAAAAAGGGCTTAAAAATTTTAGAAATTAGGTTTTTCAAGCTTATGATCAACTCATAAATCCTATACAAACTCATTTACGCCTAAAATAATCCTGGATTCCTTGCAAAGTGTTAAAGGTCTTAAGGAAGAAGAAAATTGGATTTTTTGACCCAAACTTAGGAAAAATTGCCTGGCGCTGTGCGTTCAGGGTTAGGCGCTATGCCTTTGGAGAAATTTCCTTTTCAAATTTTCTCTGCGCTATGCATTCAGAGGCACGCGATGCGTGTTCACCCAGAAGACTCAATAGGTTTCCCGACTACATGTTCAGGCGCTACGCGTTGGACCTGGAACGCCTCTTGCACCTGAAAACACTCAAATGACCTCAGAGACACCTCCAAGCTACCTCCAAAGGTCCTTCAATCATTGTTAAGGTGCAAGGTGAGGTAAAGCAAAGTTTTTCAAAGTTCAATAGAGCGAGATAGTGGCAGTAATATTGAGTCTCAAATGCCAAAAAGCATGAGCACAAAGGTGTAGAAATAACCCTCTTTCATCTCCTTTTACACAAAACCCTCACCATCACCTCATGACACTAGTGAATCTAAAAAAGAAGGAGATGAAAATGACAAATCATACAGATGAGGGCAATAATAATAATGTAAATGGGGAAGATGCTAATGAAACTGAAGACAAGGAGGTAGAAAGCAGCAATACTAATAAGGGAAAATGACATCAGTAAGGCAGATATGAAGGTGATGTCAGTGAGGTAGAGAACATTAAAGCAAAGATTAGTAAGGATGATGGTAGATCAGAGGGCCATAAAGAAAACAGTGGGGCCAATGAAAATAAGGCTAATGACAGTGGATTAGATAAAAGAAATGAGGAAAAAAAGAAATAACCAGGATAAAGAGGCCTATCAGGCATGATGAACCATGAGAATGAAGCAAAAGGAGAAATTCGTAAACTATCTAATGCTTATCTACAAGCATCCCAGACTCCATGAAGAAGATAATTACAAATTTTGGCAAGTTTTTGACATTTTTGGTTTTTTGACTGATTTTGAGGGTTGAAGGCGTGGCACCCTTAGCACTGCGCTTTTCCTATAGGCATCCATTGGAGGTAAATTTTACATTTTTTGATTCATTGGCCTAAGGGCACCATGCACACCAAATTTTAGATCATTTGGAGTAGTTTTGGTCCTCCAAAAGGCCCAAAAACATGTCAATTTTCACCTTTCTGCCATATTTTTAGGGTTGGCGCTGCGCCTTCAGTAGCCTTGGGAGATTTTATTTTTGAATATGTTAATAGAACCCAATCATAAAAACAATGGTAGTTTTGGAAATTATACTCATCAAGCTTTCCATTGAGCCATCACGGAACAAATTCCGACATCGGGAAGGCCTTCAAAACTTGGCTACAAGAGGACCCATTTTTCCTATGCAGGCGCTATGCCTTCAGACCTCACTGATGCATCCTTGCACAAAAGTCAACAAAATATGTTGGAAGTTATTTTGGTAATTTTGGGGAGTTTAAATGTCAGTTTTCTTGCCAAATGTGGTTGAGAAGATATTTTTCATTTATTTTCATTAGATATTTTGTGCCTTGGGCCTTGCAAGGTCTCTAGGACAAAATTGATATTTATGAGCAATTAATGACCTCCAAAACCCTAGTTAGGGTTTTGAATCTCCTTTTCATGATAAATATTGGATGAGGGCCTCAATTTTGTTGTTGGATGTTGGTTGTTTTTCACTTGTTGAACCGAGCATAGGCTATGAGTTGTAAAATGTTTTTGGCCTTCGAGCCTTGTAATCCTTTTGGACTGAATGACAATGGTGCCAAACACTTTTCAGGATTCATGAACATGGAAAATGGTGATGTATTTCTTGTTTTTTCTTCATCTTCTTATGTTTACATATTTTTTCATCTTTCCCTTACATTTGAATAGAAATTTTAGCTTAAGGTTTGATGTCTAAGCTCATTAAGTCTGTCTTCTTATTTTGCTTTCATGTTTTCCTCTACTAGGTTAGTTTAGAGAATTCTTAGTTTCAATCTAGACCCACTTATTCTTTTTATCTCAAGAATGATTCAATAAATTCAGTCCCAAAGAGGTTTATGGTTAGCCCTACCATTTGGAAGCACTTAAACATTGTTTTTGAGGTCTTTACTTCAAAGTATTGCTGATTGGGTTTAGATGAAGAGGTCTATGATTCACCATGCCCTTTTTCTCATTGTTGTGTAACCAACTCAAAAAGAGAAGAAAAGAGATATAAACGCCTTAGAAATGAGCCACTTCGAGGGGGCAACCTCCAATACATTACATAAATGAACAATTCTTGGATGATACAATTCACAAAACCTCCTTTCTATATATAGGAGTCCATGGGGCCATAATGTAATCCTAGTGGGCCGCAATGTAATCCTAGCCGACCTAACAATAATAATTTAAGGGCACAATAATAAAAAAATGGGGGTTACAAGGGTACAATAATAACAATAAAGGGTTTACACTAACAATAATAAGGGACTATACTAGTGATATAGGGACCTAACATGCCCCTCTCCTTCAAAAAGTGTTGTCCTCAACACTTGAGTAGCTCCGGGTGCTTCTGTATAAAATTCTCATCCTCCCATGTAGAATCTTCAGTGGGTAAGTTCTTCCACTTGATGAGATACTCTGAAATTGATCGATTCCGTAGTTGTCGAGTTCTTTTTTATATGACTGCTTCAGGTTCCAATATGATCTTCCCTTCCCCATCAAGTTCTGGCAATACTGTTTGAACTGGAAGATTTTCACCTATAACCTTCTTTAAGCATGAAACATGGAAAACTGGATGTACTCGCGAAGAAGCAGGAAGCTCCAATTTGTATGCCATAGTACCAATATTTTGCAACACCTTGTAAGGACATAGTACTTTGGCGATAATTTATTATCCTTCTTTGCTTGCTTGAGGGACATTTGTTTGTATGGTTGTAGCCATAAAAATACCCAATCTCCTACATCAAAACTTCTCCCGCTACGATGTTGATCTGCCTGTTGTTTCATTCGATTTTGTGCCAAATTCAGGTTATCCTCTAAGAGTTTGAGAACTTCTTGCTGATGCTCGATGTGATCTTCCACTGCTTGAACCTTCGAATTTTCCCTTAAAGATGATGTGATGGATGGTGGATGATATCCATAAAGTGCCATAAATGGGGTCATTTTTGCTGCAGTATGGAAGGAAGTGTTATACCACCATTCGGCAAGAGGTAACCACTTGACCCATTGTGTTTGTTTATCAGATACAAAACAACGAAGATATCCTTCCAAACATTTATTTACTATCTCAGTTTGACCATCAGATTGAGGATGATAAGATGAGCTATGAGCTAATTGAGTACCCAAACAAGAAAATAACTCCGTCCAAAAATTTCAGTAAAAATGGGATCTATGTCGCTCACAATAACCCTTGGGCTTCCATGTAGCTTTTGAATTCTGTCCATAAATGTAGTAGCAACTGTACTTGCTTTAAATGGATGAGATAATGCACAAAAGTGTGCATACTTGGTAAGTCTATCAACTACTACCATGATGACACTCTTTCCTTCGGACTTAGGTAAACCTGTGATAAAATCCATTGAAATCTCCTCCCAACGTTGACTTGGAATGGATAAAGGTTGTAGAAGTCCTGGGGTCTTAATTGTTTCCACTTTATTCTGCTGGCAGACCAAACATTCCGCCACAAACTTTCGAATATCAGATTTAAGGCCATCCCAAAAAAATTCTTTCTTCACCCTGTGGTAAGTTTTTAAAAATCTGAGTGTCCTCCTAAAGGAGAAGTGTGCAATTCCAGAAGAATCTTTTGTTTTAGTTGGGAATTCTTACAAAGATATAAGCGATCTTTGTACCATAAGGAATCATTTTTTCAACTAAATGTATCAGATGTACTAGGATCTTGCTGCAACTTTTGAATGAGTGTCCATACATCTTTGTCCTTCTTCCATTCATCTCTTGCTTCGGTTATCCAATCTGGTTGGATAATAGAAATGGCACAAAGCAATGCTTCACCTCTTCATTCTTTCTTGAGAGTGCATCTGCAACAACATTAAGCTTTCCTTTTTTGTAGATTATTTCAAAGTCATAACCCAACATCTTTGTGACCCATTTTTGTTGTTCTTCCGACGATAGTCTTTGTTCCAAAAAGTGTTTAAGACTATCATGATCAGTTTTTACCTTGAAGTGTCTTCCCATTAGGTAAGTTCACCATTTCTTTAGTGCATGTATTATTGCTAACATTTCCTTCTCATAAATAGGTTTCTGTAAATACTTTCCTTTGATTGGACGACTTTCAAAAGCAATGGGACTGGATGTACTCGCGAAGAAGCAGGAAGCTCCAATTTGTATGCCATAGTACCAATCTTTTGCAACACCTTGTAAGGACCATAGTACTTTGGCGATAATTTATTATCCTTCTTTGCTTGCTTGAGGGACATTTGTTTGTATGGTTGTAGCCGTAAAAATACTCAATCTCCTATATCAAAACTTCTCTCGCTGCGATGTTGATCTGCCTGTTGTTTCATTCGATTTTGTGCCAAATTCAGGTTATCCTTTAAGAGTTGGAGAACTTCTTGCTGATGCTCGACGTGATCTTCCACTGCTTGAACCTTCGAATTTTCCCTTAAAGATGATGTGATCGATGGTGGATGATATCCATAAGTGCCATAAATGGGGTCATTTTTGCTGCAGTATGGAAGGAAGTGTTATACCACCATTCAGCGAGAGGTAACCACTTGACCCATTGTGTTTGTTTATCAGAAACAAAACAACGAAGATATCCTTCCAAACATTTATTTACTATCTCTGTTTGACCATCAGATTGAGGATGATAAGATGAGCTATGAGCTAATTGAGTACCCAAACAAGAAAATAACTCCGTCCAAGAATTTCCCATAAAAATGGGATCTCTGTCGCTCACAATAACCCTTGGGCTTCCATGTAGCTTTTGAATTCTGTCCATAAATGTAGTAGCAACTGTACTTGCTTTAAATGGATGAGATAATGCACAAAAGTGTGCATACTTCATAAGTCTATCAACTACCACCATGATGACACTCTTTCCTTCGGACTTAGGTAAACCTGTGATAAAATCCATTGAAATCTCCTCCCAACGTTGACTTGGAATGGATAAAGGTTGTAGAAGTCCTGAGGTCTTAATTGTTTCCACTTTATTCTGCTGGCAAACCAAACATTCCGCCACAAACTTTTGAATATCAGATTTAAGGCCATCCCAAAAAAATTCTTTCTTCACCCTGTGGTAAGTTTTTAAAAATCCTGAGTGTCCTCCTAAAGGAGAAGTGTGCAATTCGAGAAGAATCTTTTGTTTTAGTTGGGAATTCTTACAAAGATATAAGCGATCTTTGTACCATAAGGAATCATTTTTCCAACTAAATGTATCGGATGTACTAGGATCTTGCTGCAACTTTTGAATGAGTGTCCATACATCTTTGTCCTTCTTCCATTCATCTCTTGCTTCGGTTATCCAATCTGGTTGGATAATAGAAATGGCACAAAGCAATGCTTCACCTCTTCATTCTTTCTTGAGAGTGCATCTGCAACAACATTAAGCTTTCCTTTTTTGTAGATTATTTCAAAGTCATAACCCAACATCTTTGTGACCCATTTTTGCTGCTCTTCTGAAGATATTCTTTGTTCCAAAAAGTGTTTAAGACTATCTTGATCAGTTTTTACCTTGAAGTGTCTTCCCATTAGGTAAGTTCTCCATTTCTTTAGTGCATGCAGTATTGCTAACATTTCCTTCTCATAAATAGGTTTCCGTAAATACTTTCCTTTGATTGGACGACTTTCAAAAGCAATGGGTCTTCCTTCTTGCATTAAAACAACACCAATTCCATTTCCTGAGGCATCAAATTCCACAATAAAGGTTTTTGTGAAGTCTGGCGTAGCTAAGACCGGTGCTAGGCACATTGCCTCTTTAAGATGTTCAAAGGCCTTAGTTGCTTGAGGAGTCCATGAAAATGCATCTTTCTTCAATAATGTTGTTAGAGGTGCTGCTATTCTCCCATAATTCTTAACAAACTTGCGATAATACCCTATTAACCTGAGAAATCCTCGCAACTGCTTTATGGTTGTGGGGACTTTCCATTCCTTAATGGCTTTAATTTTGTTAGGGTCTACCTTAACACCCTCATGAGATACAATATGACCCAGATATTCCACCTCTTGTACTCGAAAGAAACATTTGGATGTTTTTGCATATAATTGTTTCTCCTGCAATAGTTTGAGCACCCTGTCAACATGTTCAACATGATCCTTCCAAGACCTGCTATAGATTAGTATATCATCAAAAAATACTAGCACAAATTTTCTAAGGAAGGGTTTGAAAATGGAATTCATCGACCCTTGAAATGTAGAAGGTGCATTGGTAAGGCCAAAAGGCATGACCAAAAATTCATAATGACCCTCATGAGTTCGAAATGATGTTTTTGGAATATCTTGAGTCTTCATTCTAATTTGATGATATCCTGAATGAAGATCCAACTTGGTAAAATAAATTGCTCCATGTAATTCATCCAATAATTCATCAATCACAGGAATGGGAAATTTGTCTGTAATGGTGAGCTTATTGAGCTCCCTATAATCCAGACACATTCGCCATGATGCATCCTTCTTGTGTACCAATACTACAGGAGCAGAGAAAGAACTTTGACTAGGTTGAATTATACCCGCCTCTAACATTTCTACAATCATACGTTCAATTTCGCTCTTTTGGAAGTAAGGATATCTATAAGGGCTGATGTTTGGAGGAACACTTCCTGGAATCAAATGAATAGCATGATCATGATCACGAATAGGTGGGAGTCCTTTGGGAGTTTCAAACACCTTGGAATGATTGTCCAAGACTTGTTGGAGATCTGCGGAAATAGATGATTTTGATGTCGGAACTTCTAGTGAGCATAATTGTGCAATTACGCCTCGTTGTTCTTTCTTTAGAAGCTTTGTCATGACATTAGAGCTTATTATCCTTCCCGGCTTCCCTTCAATACCACGTAATTCGACTTCCTTTCCTTCTGAAAAAAATTTCAAGAAAAGTTCTTGAAAATTAAAAGCTACCGTCCCCAAAGATTGTAACCATTGTACTCCTAGTACAACATAAACACCTCCCATAGGAATGGAAAGCATTGGAATAGTCAATACATATTCCCCCATGGTTAGCTTGATATTATGGCATTTTCCAGAGCAATTTATAGTTCCTCCATTTGCAACCATCACTTGACATTCTGGTGCTGGTATAGGAAACAATTTAATTCCTTGGCTACCTTACAATGAATAAAATTATGGGTGCTACCTGAATCAATCAACACTATTACCTTTTTCTTCTTGATTTGTCCTTGTATCTTGAGAGTTTGAGGAGTGGTAATTCCTGCCAGTGGATTACACGATATGGTCGGATTCATTTCTTCCTCTTCTAGGGTTGGTTCCTGGTGTATATCCTCTTCTTGTTCATTTTATTCTTCCTCTTCACAATCTATGTAAAATAATTTCTTCTCGACACACTTATGACCTTTAGTGTATTTGCTATCACAACTGTAGCAAAGCCATTTTGCTCTTTTTTCTTCCAATTTTTGTGGTGTCAACCTTGTAGGTTGTTGAAATCTAGGTGTAGCAACACTTCCCTCTTTATAGAATTGAGTGGTAGGTTTCCTTGTCGTCATAATTTTACATTCAACTTTTCTTGCCAACCTGAATGCCTTCTCCAATGAATCAGGTTCCAAAACGCGAACTTCATGTTGGATGTTATCCTTTAAAGTGCCTAGGAAGAGATCAATCCTGTGTTCCTCTGTAAGATCGGTTACCCTTATATTCAATTTTTGGAAGTCCTCAATGTGCTGCCCCACTAAACCCTTTTGTTTGAGATTTATCAATTGGCTAAAGAAGGTGTTGCTCTTTGTATCCTCATAATGTGCTATCATTTCCTCCGTAAAAATTGACCAAGTGACAATTTTTTTACGGGAGCAAAGCCATCGATACCATACAAATGTATTTGTTCTAAATGTAAAGTTGCAATGCGTACCTTTTGTGTGTTTTGCACGTTATGGAGATCAAAATATTGCTCCATCTGTAGTATCCATGTTACAGGATCCTTTCCATCAAACTTCCTCATATCCATTTTTGGAATATGGTGGTTCTTCCAGCCAACATTCGAGTTTATGAAATCACAATTAATATTTATTTTGTTCTCATCGGGAGGTTCTTCTCCTATATTTCCGCCATTAGGAATCATTTCTGGTTTTAAGCTTGTCATCAAGCCTTCCATGTATGCTTTTAGATCACTCTTCATGTTTTCCATGTTGTCTTTCATGTCATCCATCTTAGCTTCCACGCCTTTCTTCAAATTGTCCATCTTCACTTCCATGCCTTTCTTCAAAACTTCCATTTCATTTTTTGTTGCTCTTTGCGAGAGTGAAAACTGTTGCATTTGCTCTTGTAATTTTGATAGATCATGTTGCAATTCTTCATCTTCATGAGTCATAGTAGAGCCTTCTGAA
>JAXQQM020083054.1:0-21228 GCA_034641835.2 Pinus albicaulis | reverse complement strand
CCGCCTAGTTGGTGTTGGCAATATGATGCAGAGTGTTGCCCTTGATGGCAACCTACTTGATAAAGTTGATGGAAACCTACTTGATGAAGTTTTCCTTGATGGAAGCCTACTTGATAAGTTGCCTATGATAAGCAACCTATGTGTTAAAGATGTAAGAATGATGTATCTCCATCAATGCCAAAAGAGGAGCACTTGAAACAACAACAAATAAAAGTGCAAATGAAATATGAAGCTGAGACAGTTTTAGAAGGGTTAGTTGATTGGAGATCTGGAAAGGCAGCAGAGACATTAGAGAAAATAGTGGCAGAGGAATTGGCTTCTGAAACAATATCAGTCAAGGAGCAGGGACAAGCAGTGAATTGAAAGTTGTCCAGAGACAGTATAGGAAGAAAAAGGCCATCAAACAGGAAAAGGTTCTGCATTTTCTATATATTCTTGATAGAATTCATAAGGAAGGATAGTAGACATATGAATTATTGTCCGTAAACATCATAAACCCTGTGGCAAGGATTCGAAATTAAATATTTAGTGTATAAATTGAAGGAATTAATGGTTGCAGAGATATGATGATTATAGCATAGTACAGTGATCAGCTTGCAGAATCAAGAACTTGAATGTAGAAGCGGAACTGTGACAGGATAGGAAGCAAAATTGAAGACAAAGTGACATTGTGTTGTGTCGAGGTCGAAAGGCAGCAACCGGTGTAAATAATGTATGTTAAAAGACTCAAACGAAAATTGTGAACAGAGCGTTAAATTTAGCAATGGATCTGTAATAAAAGGAAAAACATTAAAGCGCAACTTAATTATAATAATACATTTAAAAGGTGACGGAACCCTGCGTGGAAGAGCGGAACCATGACCGAGTGAACAGTGAAGGTGGTTTACAGTTTTCATCGCACCACCTATGCAGAGTAAGCGGTATTTCCTGGTTGAGGAGCGATTTCATAGAGTGCTCGACACGCGTCCCTGTATGACTTCACAAAACCACTTTTCACTGTGTGCCATCGCGCGTTATAGTTCGACCCAGGACGCTCAGCGATATCGTTGAGCGCCGTTGATCTAGGAAAGGGTCATTGGATGGTCATCATTTGTTGAAGGTGCGCGAAGATTAACACAGGTATGGTGAACCATCGCACATTAACGTTCGGCATCGGAGGTCGAGCGATATGCATATACGTCGTTGATCTGGGAAGGGGTCA
Source organism: Pinus albicaulis (assembly GCA_034641835.2). Classification (NCBI taxonomy): domain Eukaryota; kingdom Viridiplantae; phylum Streptophyta; class Pinopsida; order Pinales; family Pinaceae; genus Pinus; species Pinus albicaulis. Next base: position 20,027 of record JAXQQM020083054.1, on the reverse strand, counting down.
TTGGACGGTCATCATTTGTTGAAGGTGTGCGAAGATTAACACAGGTACGGTGGACCATCGCACGTTATCGTTCGGCATCGGAGGTCGAGCGATATGCATATACGCCATTGATCTGGAAGCTTGCTAATCTAATGGTGATCGGACGTTGGACTTGCGCGAAATTTACTTATGGTACCGTGCGCGTATTTGATTGGCTATTGACTATATTTGTGGGCCCGGGTTCAAAGGTTTACCATATTGTTTGAAAATGTTAAAATGCGAAGGGTTAAATTTAATCCTAAAGTTCTGTTCAAAGTTATAAATATATTTATTTATCAATTTGTTCAAATTGATAAATAAATTAAAAAGAAATCAAAGAGGTACGTAAGGGTGGTAAATGAAAATACTGTCAAAGGAATACCATTAGCAATTTAATGGTTTTGACCCAAGGTTTTAAAAAGGCTTAAACTATATAAGGTGATGAGAATCATGAAGAACTATGTGCATGTGAAAGGGTTGATAATAAACAAATCTCGTTTAGAGATATCTGTATGAATGAACTCTGATATATCTGAATCTATGGTGAACCTGTGAATATGATTGATCAAGATCTCTAGATCAGATGATGATTAATTCCTGGTTTAATCGACTGATGAAATCATGAAGAACATGTGCACACGTAAGGGTGGTGAATGAATAAAGGAATATCTGCATGGGCGAACTCTGTTCTTAACTGATAAATTTGAATCTACAATACACCCATGGATATAATGATCTGACAATGATGAATCTCTGGTTTGAACGACAGACGAAATCATGAATAACTGGTGTGAATGTACTGAATGAATAAATCTGGTGGCCTGCAAGGTATGTTGTATGGAAACTGGTGGATCCAGTATGAAAATTGATGAAACGTGATCCACAATAGATCTGAGGGTCAAAGCCTTCAGTAAGGGGGTTGTAGCTCCCTTCCAGTGATAGCTGGTAAACGAGAGCAGGGGGTAGTAGCTCCATTCCAGTGATAGCTAGTAAACGAGAGCAGGGGGTAGTAGCTCCCTTCCAGGAGAGGCTGGTAAACGAGAGCAAGGGGTAGTATCTCCCTTCCAGGAGAGGCTGGTAAATGAGAGAAGGTTGTAGCCTCTTACAGGTGGGTGCCTGCGTGCTGGTATAAGTCTGCACCAGCATATATTGTAAGAAGTTTTCTCTATAATAATATTGAATACTGAGATTACAGCAGCGGTGGTTTTCTCCAGAATTGGGTTTCCACCTTAAATCCTGGTGTTCATATGTGTTTTTTATGTTTGATGGTTTTTTATGTTATTTATATTCATGCTTAATGCTTATCTAATGCAATTCTCTAAGTAAAGACATAATAATATATCTGGACATACATGTTGGATGCAGTAATGTAACATATGGTTTTAAGAGAAAGAAAAGAAAAATTGTTCAACCCTAAATACTGATTCACCCCCCCCTCTCAATATTTTTCCCAACAATTGGTTTCAGATCAGGTCCTTCTGTAGAAGCTTGATCGCTTGAAGGAGATCCATCACAATGGGAAAGAAGCAAAAGAAGAAGGCTACTCAAAGAAAGGAGATATCTCAGAGAACATGTGCAGCAGAAAATGAAGAAGATGGAACAGGTAATGATTTTTGTTCTTGTGATTCACCTCCTTGTGCATGCAATAGTGAAGATAGTGGAAGTAATGTTATGGATCTAGAAGAGGTTCTCAAGATTAAAATTGAAGATCGACTAAGATTATTTAATGAGAGAGAATCTATCTACAAAGATATGATCTCTAGAATAAATGGACAGATAAACAAGTATCAAAAGTTGTACGATGAAGTAACCAATCACAGCAAAGGACTTGAAGCAGAAATCATCTCTCTGAAAGCAGATCTCGAAGCATCAAAAAGGAAGAATGAAGAACTTCTACAATCATTTGAAGAAGAAGGACTTGAAGCAGAAATCATCTCTCTCAAAACAGATCTGGAAAAATCAAATAAGAAGAATGAAGAACTCTTACAAACTTTTGAAGAACAAGAAAATGGGTTGAAAGAAGAGATTTTAAAACTGAATGATCAAGTAGAAGAAGGAAGAAGGGTCGAAGAAAGTATGAAGAAGCAATGCCAAAGATTGGAGGTTGAGGTAAACATTTTAAAAAGTAAATTAGAGGAAAAGGATAAACTCTTGAGGTTTCAAGATAGTACTAAGATTCTGGATAATATTATTAGTAGTCAAAGGACTCCTTTTGTTAAATTTGGTATTGGTTTTCATGAAACTGTTAAAGGAGAATCTAGTTCACAAGAAAGTGCTAAAGATTCAAAGGATATCAATGCAAAACCTGAAGTATTGAAAGAGACAAAAGATCAATCGACAATCATGAACTCTCAAAGGAAATCATTCAATAATGTTGAATGCTTTAAGTGTCATAATTATGGGCATGTTGCAGCCAATTGCAGAAGAATATTGTTTCAGTCACAAACAAACAGATTCCACATAGAAAGGTACTCAGGTTTCTTTAAGGGATATTGTTTTTCATGCAGCAAGTTTGGTCATAAAGCAGCTGATTGCAATAGAAGAAAGAATAGAAAAACACATTATGATCCTTATGCTTACTTTTCTGGTCACACAAGATGTTATGCTTGTAATAAGTATGGACATGTAGAAAAAGAGTGCAGGATGAATAGATCTGAGAAATTGGATAATTTCCAGCGCACAATAAGAAATTTCAAGCAAAGCTGGGAAAGGAAGGAGGACCGGTCAAAAACGTAGGGGATAATAATCCTACTGTAGTCTTCTATTTCTAAAGCTTACTTCTCATAAAGACTGCAGGGGTGATGTGAGATACATTATAGGATTCAGTAATGTATCATCACAAGGGGAGCAATGTATGATGATTCCCATGGCTGGTTTGGTAATTCTGGATATGTTTATTTCTAACAGTGCATCTGATGTGAAGAAGACAGGTACAGGTGGCATAAGTTCAAGGGGAGATGGAGTTGTGAATTTTTCTGTAATTCACTTCCTATACGCGGGTTTCATGAACTAAAGCCACATATACACGTGAGTTCCAATGGAGACAGAAGCTCTGCTAATATGATATGGTAATACTTGACTATGAACATGTAACACCGGGTCAGGGGGAGCATTAGCCCAACTACTAAGGATGCATTGTTGGCATTTATAAGTCATTTTTGTTATATGATGTTTGAAGATGCAGCACAGTGTCAGGAGGAGCATTAGCCTTGCTAAGAGTAATGCATTGTTGGCATTATGATGGTAACATATATCCTTCTACATCATATATAAATGATATAGACAGTGAACCCAATGAAGAATCCGAAGAAGATTTATCTGAAAAGCTCCATCCATATATATTCAAAGGAATCATCTAGAATGTCAAATTTTGAGAGAAAAGGGATCAGGTGTACAAGTAAGAAGGACTCTTGTGGGATCCTCTAAGCTATATGGTATTTCCATCCACTTGTGAACCACACAATGTCATTGGAACAAAATGGATGAGAATGGGGATGTTATAAGAAATAAATCTAGACTTGTTTGCAAGGGGTATGCTCAACAAGAAGGTATAGAATTTGAAGAAACTTTTTCTCCTGTAGCCAGACTTGAAGCCATAAGAATGTTCCTTTCCTTTTTCAAGCTTCCAACAAATCAAAGTTTATCAAATAGATGATAAATCTGCTTTTCTCAATGGTGATCTAGAAGAAGAAGTTTATATAACAACCAGAAGGATTTATTTTGGGAAATGATGAAAAACTTGTTTGTAGACTTAAAAAGGCTCTATATGGACTCAAACAAGCTCCAAGGGCATGATATTATCATCTTGACAAATATCTTCATCAACAAGGATTTTCAAAAGGGTCTGCTGATAGCAACTTATACACAAAAACTGAAAATGAAAAACTATTGATTGTGGTTGTATATGTTGATGATATCATTTTTGGAAGTAATGAAGAGTCTATGAGTCAGAAATTTGCTTCTGATATACAGCAAGAATTTGAAATGTCTTTACTTGGGGAACTAACATTCTTTCATGGCTTGCAAGTGCAACAAGAAACAAATGGAATATTCTTATCACAAGCAAAATACCTCAAGAAATTCCTAAAAACGTATGGCATGGAGGAGTGCAAATGATATATGGTTTCCCATAATGAGATCATGGATAAGCCCTGTTGTTTCTTTGCTGAAGATTATCTTCTGTTTTCACACATGGATAAGATGGAAGTCTTATGATTCGGAGATAAGGACAAATCTTGCAGAATTTGATGTTGATGATTTTTGTCATGGTTGAGACCTTCTATACATAATTCCTACACTTAATACATCATGATTATGAAATAAATATAAATCATGAAGATCTTCATGATAACAGATCACATGGATGATTACTTGACACAAATTTTCTATTGAAGAGGTTGTTCTGGTATGATAATTCCTCTTGAGAAGAATATGTTGATGCGGCAAAGAGCCTGAAGGCTTGGTTACTGATGTACTTATGCTACAACTGTTGGATGACACTTGAAAACACAGCTGTGGTGCTGTTGGGTACCTCTGGTGGTGTTTCTGCTCTCATAATTCTGTTTTACTCTCTGATGTTTTTGATGAAGATGCCTTGATGATTTGATGGTGAAAGTGTTCAGAATGAACAAGCTAAGGGGGAGCTTTGGTCTTATAAAAGGGATTCAATATTGGCATTCTAATTATTTTCTGTGGTCTGATCTCATGTTTGAGATTCCTTGGTCTTGATTGTATAAGTTATAATGTGATGAAAAGTTCATGTTGAGACCTATGATGTAATATTCAGTCATGTGTAAACCCACTTGGTTGGGTACTTGTGTCACATATGTAAATCCACTTGGTTGGATCATTGATGTAAGTTTGAGTTCTTGGTGATAGGAAAGGTCATAGAGTCATGTACTTCATTGAATATTATGTTTGAAAATTCAGCATGAACTCAAGGGGAGCATGGTAACTTCAGTACAAATCAAATCTATAGAGCTCTTCTTTCTACAAGAGAAGAAAAACCTTGTTTGGTTTTGACCCGCCCTTTGCCCTTGATGTCAAAGGGGGAGAGTATCATGGTGTTTGAATAATGATTATAATCAATGTATCTATCTGTTATGGTGATCAAACACCATCATGGTTGCCATCAAGTCCAAAGGGGGAGATTGTTGGCAATATGATGCAGAGTGTTGTCCTTGATGGAAACCTACTTGATAAAGTTGATGGAAACCTACTTGATGAAGTTGTCCTTGATGGAAACCTACTTAATAAGTTTCCTATGATAAGCAACCTATGTGGTAAAGATGTAAGAATGATGTATCTCCATCAATGCCAAAAGAGGAGCACCTGAAACAACAACAAAGAAAAGTGCAAATGAAATATGAAGCTGAGGCAGTTTTAGAAGGGTTAGTTGATTAGAGATCTGGAAAGGTAGCAGAGACATCAGAGAAAATAGTGGCAGAGGAATTGGCATCTGAAACAGTATCAATCAAGGAGCAGGGACAAGCAGTGAATTGAAAGTTGTCCAGAGACAATATAGGAAGAAAAAGGCCATCAAACAGGAAAAGGTTCTGCATTTTCTATATATTCTTGATAGAATTCAGAAGGAAGGATAGTAGAAATATGAATCATTTTCTGTAAACATCATAAACCCTATGGCAAGGATTCGAAATTAAAGATTTAGTGTATAAATTGAAGGAATTAATGGTTGCAGAGATATGATGATTATAGCATAGTACAGTGATCAACTTGTAGAATCAATAACTTGAATGTAGAAGCGGAACTGTGACAGGATAGGAAGGAGAATTGAAGATAGAGTGACATTGTGTTGTGTTGAGGTCGGAAGGCAGCAACCAGTGTAAAGAATGTATGTTAAAAGACTCAAACAAAAATTGTGAACAGAGCGTTAAATTTAGCAATGGATCTGTAATAAAAGGAAAAACATTAAAGTGCAACTTAATAATAATAATACATTTAAAAGGCGACGAAACCCTGCGTGGAAGAGCGGAACCATGACCGAGTAAACAGTGAAGGTGGTTTACGGTTTTCATCGCACCACCTATGCAGAGTAAGCGGTATTTCCTAGTTGAGGAGCGATTCCATAGAGTGCTCGACATGCATCCCTATACGACTGCACAAAACCACTTTTCACTGTGCGCCAAGGCGCATTATAGTTTGACCCAGGACGCCCAGTGATATCGTTGAGCACCGTTGATCTGGGAAGGGGTCATCGGATGGTCATCATTTGTTGAAGGTGTGCGAAGATTAACACAGGTACGACGGACCATCGCACGTTAACGTTCGGCATCGGAGGTCGAGCGATATGCATATACGCCGTTGATCTGGGAAGGGGTCATCGGACGGTCATCATTTGTTGAAGGTGCGTGAATATTAACATAGGTACGGCAGACCATCGCACGTTAACGTTTAGCATCAGAGGTCGAGCGATATGCATATACGTCGTTGATCTGGAAGCTTGCTAATCTAACAGTGATCGGACGCTGGACTTGCGCGAAATTTACTTATGGTACCGTGTGCGTATTTGATTGGCTATTGACTATATTTGTGGGCCCGGGGTCAAAGGTTTACCATATTGTTTGAAAACGTTAAAATGCGAAGGGTTAACTTTAATCCTAAAGTTCTGTTCAAAGTTATAAATATATTTATTTATCAATTTGTTCAAATTGATAAATAAATTAAAAATAAATCAAAGAGGTACGTAAGGGTGGTAAATGAAAATAATTTCAAAGGAATACCATTAGCAATTGAATGGTTTTGACCCAAGGTTTTAAAAATACGAAAACTATATAAGGTGATGAGAATCATGAAGAACTGTGTGCATGCGAAAGGGTTGATAATAAACGAATCTCGTTTAGAGATATCTGTATGAATGAACTCTGATATATCTGAATCTATGGTGCACCTGTGAATATGATTGATCAAGATCTCTAGATCAGATGATGATTAATTCCTGGTTTAATCAACTGACGAAATCATGAATAACATGTGCATACGTAACGGTGGTGAATGAATAAAGGAATATCTACATGGGCGAACTCTGTTCTTAACTGATAAATCTGAATCTACAATACACCCATGGATATAATGATCTGACAATGATGAATCTCTGGTTTGAACGATGGATGAAATCATGAAGAACTGGTGTGAGTGTACTGAATGAATAAATCTGGTGGCCTGCAAGGTATGTCATGTGGAAACTGGTGGATCCAGTATGAAAATTGATGAAACGTGATCCGCAGTAGATCTGAGGGTCGAAGCCTTCATTAAGGTGGTTGTAGATCCCTTCCAGTGATAGCTGGTAAACGAGAGTAGGGGGTAGTAGCTCCCTTCCAGTGATAGCTGGTAAACGAGAGCAGGGGGTAGTAGCTCCCTTCCAGGAGAGGCTGGTAAACGAGAGCAGGGGTTAGTAGCTCCCTTCCAGGAGAGGCTGGTAAACGAGAGAAGGTTGTAGCCTTCTGCAGGTGGGTGCCTGCGTGCTGGTATAAGTCTGCACCAGCATATATTGTAAGAAGTTTTCTCTATAATAAATATTGAAGACTGAGATTACAGCAACATTGGTTTTCTCTCGAATTGGGTTTCCACCTTAAATCCTGGTGTTCATATGTGTTGTTTATGTTTGATGGTTTGTTCTGTTATTTCTATTCATGCTTAATGCTTATCTGATGCAATGCTCTAAGTAAATACATAATAAGATATCTGGACATACATGTTGGATGCAGTATTGTAACATATGGTTTTAAGAGAAAGAAAAGAAAAATTGTTCAGCCCTAAATACTGATTCACCCCCCCCCTCTCAGTATTTTTCCCAACAGTTGGAGCACACGTTGGAATGTTATAATGCGACAACGGAAGATGAGGATGAGGATCTGTGCAATATTTATATTCCATAGTTATAAAGACATCCTAAAGTTGTTGGACCAAAGCCTGAAACCATTGCCATAATGCAGTGTTTGAAGACAAAGAAGGTGAATATTGGGTCAGAAGAGCAGCCAAAATTTGTGTTGATTGGAGATTATTGGGATGAAGATACAGTTAGAAAAGTTGCAGAGTTGTTGCATAAGTATCAAGGGATATTTCCAATGAATTTTTATGAACTGAAGGGGATAGTAGGATACCTCGGGGTTATGAGGATTACTCAAAAACCAGATATGAATCCAGTAAAACAATGACCATGTAGGTTGAACCCAAAATACAAGGAAAAAGTAAAGGCGGAGCTAGAAAATATGATCAAGGCAAGAATCATCGAACTAGTTGAATAATATGAATGGGTAATTCCTATGGTAGTTCATGAGAAGAAGAAAAAGGGTGAAATCAGAATATGTGTGGTCCTGAGAAAATTGAATGATGCATGTGTACATGACCCTTTTCCCACACCATTCACTGGCGAAGTGTTGGACAATGTAGGAGGACAAGAGGCTTACTCTTTCACAGATGGTTTTTTGGGTTACCATCAGATCAGGATTATGTCAGAAGATTGAAATAAGATAACTTTTGCTACTAAGTGGGGTTGTTACTAGTACACCATGATGCCTTTTGGATTGAAGAATGCTCCTGATGTATTTTCTAGATTTATAGTCACAACTTGAAAGGAGTATATACACAAATTTTTGGAGATTTAATTTTATTGTTAGATTGTTTTTAGATTGTTGAAAATGTGTGTATCAATATTGAGATTGATGCTGGATACCTGTACACAGTATCATATATTGCATATTTTGAATAAGTGCACACTTTGTACCTTTTTGTATACTATTGGTGCATGTTGTTTGTTGGAAGGGATTGTTGGTAGACCCTGCAAAGATAGTTTCTATTATGAACCTGGAATGACCTAAGACACTGAAGAAAATACGTACAACACTGGTACATACTGGCTACTACAAGAATTTTATAAAGGAATATGCGCAGATCATTGCGCCGATGAAGAAGCTATTGAAGAAGGATGTTACTTTTTCCTGGGATGAAGAATGCCAAAAGAGCCTCAACATAATAAAGGAAACAATGTTAACTGCGGTGATTCAAATTTTTCCGGACTGGAATAAGGAATTTCATGTGCATGTCAATGCCTCTTGCATATAATTTGGTGCAGTGTTGACGTAGCCCGAAGCAGGAGATATTGGTCACCCCATTGCTTTTGCATGTAGAAAACTATCCAAGGAAAAGAATAAATATTCTACGACAGAGAGAGAGGGGTTGGCTATGGTTTATGCATTATATAATTTTAGGCATTATTTGTTGGGATCACACTTCAAGATGTTCATTGATCACTCTGCGCAGAAGTATTTAGTGAATGATCTTGTTATAGGAGGAAATATTTTTCGGTGGTTGTTATTGTTTCAAGCATATGATTTTGAAGTTATAGTAAAACGAGGGAGATCGAATGATGGACCTGATCATATATCAAGGATATAAATAGGTGAAGAACCTATGAGTATTGAGGAGAACCTGCCTGATGTGCAGTTGTTCGCAATCAACGTTGCAGATGATAAATTTGCGTATATTATTCAGCTTTTGACTATAGGAATGGTGCCCGCGGAGTACACTACACAATAGAAGAAGGAGTTGCTAATCAAGGCATCAAATTTTTCATTGATTGCAAGAAATTTGTATAAAATGGGACCAGATGAAATATGACAGAGATATGTCTCTGAGCATGAAAGGCAGCATATATTAGCAGACACTCATGGAGGATTTGTAGGAGGAAATTATGCAGGGAAGGACATTATGCATAATATTTTGAGAGTTGGATTATGGTGGACCACATTTCATAAGGATTCCAAGGACTATTGTAGATCTTGTGATGTGTGTCAAATAATAGGAAGACCATCTAGAAGGGATGAAATGATCTTGAATCCACAAGTAAATTTGCAAGCATTTGATAAGTGGTCGATAGAATTTCTTGGACCTATCAATACACTAGGAAAGAAGACTAGAGAAAGGCATATCATCACTACAATAGATTATTTGAAGAGGTGGGGCGAGGAAAAGTTGGTGAAGGATTGCACCATAGATACTGCCGCGAAGTTCATATTTGAGTATATTCTGTCCAGATTTGGGTGTCCAAGATCTTCATTAGTGACAGGGGTTTATATTTCTTGCATAAGACTATTGAGGCATTGAGTGAATAATTTTAAATGCACCATCAGAGTAGTACACCATATCATCCTCAAGCAAATGGGAAATTAAAATCTTTTAAATTTTTTTGGAGAATACACTCACCAAAGTATGAAATGTGAACATAAATGACTAGGATCTAAGAATTCCAGCAGTGTTATGGGCATACAGGACAGACATCTTTTAGGTTGGTCTATGGACAAGAAGTAGTCATGCCTATGGAGTATATTTTGCCCAGTTTAAGAATTGCAACATTTACGAACATGGAGGAATGTGACACAATGGAAGAAAGGATAGAGCAATTTCTCACTTTGGAGGAAGAAAAAATTGTCGTCAGTAATCAACAACAACCGTAAAAAGAAAGGGAAAAATCGTGGCATGGAAGGCATATCAAGCGGAAAACATTCAAGGAGGGTGACCTTGTACTATTGTATGATAGCAAGTTCATGAAGTTCCCATGAAAGTTCCAAACACATTGGTTGGGACCATATATCATCAGGAACATCTCTAAGGGAGGCACAATTCAACTCATGAAGTTGGATGGCCAGTTAATGCAAGGAAGTGTGAATGGGAGAAAATTGAAGATATACAGGGATGACTCTCCCCCTGGAAATTCACATTGACTATATGAACGGAGGAAATTATTAGTGTCACTTGCAGTTGAAAGTGGGCACGGGACTATAAATTACTCTATCAAAGCCGGACTTCGCTAAAGAGGGATTATTATGCGAAACTCATGAGGATGTCGAAGTCTGAGTGAACTGCGATGAGGGAGGAATTTTTGCAACGTAAGGTAGGATCCATCAAATTCCACCAAAAATATGATCATTGGAAGGAAAAAATTTGATTTGAAAGGGATGTTTCCATTAAAAGGAGCAGGGGAAATGCATTTATTGGGCATAGCTAGGAAAATCTACCACATCCACATTGATGAGTTGAATCTGAAGACAATCATCGGGTCTGAAATTAAAATTTGCTATAAATATCACATCCCGCTCCGCATTTTGACACTTTTCTCACTAATATTTAGAATTTTGATTTTGTGCCTAAGTGTGAGATGAGATTTAATTTGCATGTTCGAGAGGAGTTTTGAAAAAAATTCCAGGGAATTTATCATGAGAGGATTATCTAGAATCATGACTGCTACACCACCACCGAGTGTGACAAGGATGAGGTCACCAAGAAAAAAATATAATGTAGGAGAAGCAGCATAGCCAAAGTAGAAAAAGGTCAAAAAACCAGTTGGGTCCCTTAGTGTCAAACAGTCTCCAAGGAAAGTCACTAAGGAATAGAGGTCTATGGAGCAGTTATATAGTAGAAGAAAACTACGGAGGTCTTAGAGAGTGACGAAGAGGATATTGCAGCAAATATTTCCAAAGATGTTCTAGCAGAGGAAGTTGAACCTATTTGTAGGTTTCCACCATATATACCACCGAGGAAGCTGGGTGAAAAATCAGCGAAGGATCTAGACGCTGCGAAATTCGTTGTATTTACACCATTTTTTTTTGACAATGTACCATTTGAGGGAGAACCATTGGAAAATGTACCTCATCTAAGAATGGAAGACTGAGACTTCAACTATAGGAACAAATAACTGCAATTTGAGCCTAATCGATACTTGTGTGCATTGCATTACCTGGAGAATGACATTACCAGATTGGAGCCACAACGGTGGGCTGTAGGGATATAGTAGGCAGGGATGCTCAATATGTTTTATATTCCGCATTTTTGGTGTAGCAATATCAATACGATTTGTGTGCGTCAGCTTTTGGAGTTCTTACATGACGAATGCCTCTCGTTGGGAGACAAGATACCTATTAATGATATGTTGATTCGCATAATTATCGCGTTTCTCTGTCAAGGACAGAAACTCACAAAGGATTTTTTAGGGAAGACACAAGACAAGGAAGTCACTAAGTCTATGAAGGAAAAATACGATATTGTGAAGAATTAACGAGGCTATGACATCAGGTCCATCAATGATCCAATTGTGTGCTTCACCACACACATATTGGCAGGAAAAATTATGAGGACGTGTCGCATGAATGAGGTGCCAAAACACGTCATGTAATTGGATGGAAAATGTATTAAAGGGGTATATTATAACTGGATGGGGTATATGTGCAAATAATTTCTTGATAATTTTCGTGAGGCACAGGAGGAAGGGAAGCAATTTCACTATGCATAGTTATTGTTACTTATAGCACTAATGGCATGGAGGGAGCCCGAGGAGTGGTAGTTCCCCACTGTGGGCTTGGATATCTATGAAGCTACGAGGTATGTCTCACTGTGGTTTACCAAGAAACCTACCCGGGCACCAAAGAAAAAATTTGCTAGAGATGGATTTGCGCACTATGGTGAGTCAACGTCCCAGGATATCTTCTAATTTATTTGAGGGTTATTGCAGAAAAACTGATTTCAAGGAAATATTTCAATGAGAATATATTCATGTGTGGAAGGACCTTAAAGAAGTATGGTACCCATTACAATATTTGATCCATGAGGTTGATATTATGAAGGTTGTAATTTGTTGGGTGATTGATTGGTTTTCTCCACCTACTAGAGTAATGGAGACAAAGCAGGAAGGAACCAACAGGAAAGACACTACAGTAGAGAAATATACAAATAAAGACACCACAACAGAGAAGGAAAAAAATAAAGATACACAAGCAGGTAAAGAAGTAGAAAATAAACAACGAAGGGGTCAAAAAAGGACGACAAAGAAACTGTAGGCATAAATCAAGATCAGGGCAGTCAAAAACATTTCATTGATACAGAAGCAGTTGATTCACCATTTATCGTGAAAATAAGGGTGCCAGAAACATCAAGTGTGTGTAAAAAGCACAATGTCGACCGATCAACGGGCACAAAGCCAATGAGCCTCACTGAGGGGGACATTGATGAGATTGGTGATAAGGTGAATAATATCACCAAAGATACATGGAGCAAGATCAAAGATAAATACAAGGTTGTACTGATAGAGGTACAATAGGGCATGAAAGAGATGAAATTACTAGCGCAAAAAGCAAGACTACAAGAATAACCTACCAATCAAACAGTTTAAAAGAGCGTGGTACAATTGAGCTAGCAGACACAACCAATTCGTTGATTAGAAATCACCCTTGAGGTAAGAGTCTTGCAGGTACTTGGAGGAGTGTTGCAATTTGAAGCTGCAGAGGATCATGAGCACCCAAAGAGTTGGGATAAAATAAATTTAAATTTGGTTGTGCTGCCCACCCATATACCTTATGAAGTCCACCAAGGGGTCACTGATGAGTTGAAGGTATGATAACATCACCAAAGAAATAAGGCAGGACAAAAAAATATCCTAAAAGAATTGTAGAGAGCACTCAAGGACCGTGATGAGGTGACTCATCAATGATGAAATTTGGAAGAAACTCTCACCAACACTTCAACGAGCTTTCATACCTTAAGGCTCAAGCAATGGAATCCCCAACAGAAAAAGTTGTGAAGCTTTCCCTTGCAATAAAAGAGTCCAAGAATGAAATGGATAAGGTCAAATTTGAGCTTCATATGTAGTTCACTGAGCAACTAATTGGGCTGCAACCAGCCACACCGCCAGAGGTGTGTGAGCAATAGGAAGCAAATATGAAGGCATCACTAGCAGGTATCTCCACCACAGTCAAGGAATGTGGAAAATTGTTCGAAGACACCATGGATATTTGGACCTCGTTGCAGGAGGATCCAAAAATTCAAAATATTGAACAGGAAATACAACCGAAGCAGAAGAAATTGGATGAGATCAAGGTCACTGCGAGGACTTTAGCACCTGCACAATGGCTTTCTCGCATTAAAGATGTTAGGTCCCTATATCACTAGTATAGTCCCTTATTATTGTTAGTGTAAACCCTTTATTTTTATTATTGTACCCTTGTAACCCCCATTTTGTTATTATTATGCCCTTAAATTATTATTGTTAGGTCGGCTAGGATTACATTGTGGCCCACTAGGATTACATTATGGCCCCATGGACTCCTATATATGGAAAGGAGGTTTTGTAAATTGTATCATCCAAGAATTGTTCATTCATGTAATGTATTGGAGGTTTCCCCCTAGAAGTGGCTTATTTCTAAGGCGTTTATATCTCTTTTCTTCTCTTTTTGGAGCTGGTTTCCCAACATTTGGTATCAGAGCTTTGGATTCTAGGGTTTCGCTACTCCAAACAGGTCATCGTGGAATTTTCACTATAAATTTTTCTCTACAAAGTTTCAGACGCTGAAATTTTTAGGGTGCGAATCCGAAATCCTGAGGAAGATTTTCTAAAAATTTCAGAGCTTGGTTCGCAATATTTTCGGAGATATGATCTGTGGAAGTTAGGTATTTTTTGAGGTTCCTAAAGAGGTCATCGTGGAATTTGCGCTATAAATTTTTTTCTACTGAGGTTCAGAATCTGAAATTTTTACAGTGCAAAGTTGAAATCCTAAGTAAACTCGTCAAAACATTTCATAGCTTGGTTCGCAATATTTTTTGAGATATGATCTATGGAAGGTAGTGCTTTTTCAGGCTCCCGAATTTCATCTCAAATAGGTGATCGTGGAAAAATTTCAATAACTCTCTCTCTGAGCATCGGATTGGAGTGCTGTAAAAAGTAGTCGCAATCACACGGACTTTAGTTTCTTTGCTATCAATTTCAAAGGCGAAGGATGAAACAGTGACACGTGGCAAGTTGTACAAGTTCGCTATACTGAACCAGTCCATAATTAGGTCATTGTGAGAGATTGCACATAACTTTGTCAGACCTATGGCATTCAAAAGAGAATTCAGAGGGCTACTTCAGTGCTGAATTTTAGATATTGAAGAGCTGCAATCACAGAGATAATACAATTTCAATATCAAGCTCCTCAAAAGCAAGTAAAAGGTGTGTATTTTTTTTTTCTGAATTGCATAAGTCTTGTTTGAAGAATCAAGTTGAATTGATTGCAAGGGCATATTGTAGAACAGATATCAGTATTGGATTATAAAATGGCCCCTAAAAAGAATTCAACACCCATTAAGCCTTTGGAAAGCTCTACTATGACTCATGAAGACGAAGAATGGCAACGTGACATATCAAAATTACAAGAGAAAGTGCAACAAATTTCGCTCTCGCAAAGAGCAACAAAAAATGACATGAAAGTTTTGAAGAAAGGCGTGGAAACTAAGATGGATGGTTTGAAGAAAGGCGTGGAATCTAAGATAGATGGCATGGAATCTAAGATTGATGGCATGGAGGCTGGCATGGAATCTAAGGTGGATGACATGGAAGCTAAGATCGATGAGAAAATGGAAAACATGAAGAATGTTCTAAAAGCAGATGTGGAAGGTTTGACAAAGTTGATACAAGAAATGTTTCCTAATGGTGAAAAGATAATAGAAGAACCTCATGATGAGAACAAAATAAATGTTAATCGTGATTTCATAAACTCTAATGTTGGCGAGAAGAACCACCATATTCCAAAAATGGATATGAGGAAGTTTGATGGAAAGGATCCTGTAACATGGATACTACATATGGAGCAATATTTTGATCTCCATAACGTGCAAAACACACAAAAGGTATGCATTACAACTTTACATTTAGAACAAAATACATGTGTATGGTATCGATGGCTTTGCTCCCGCAAAAAAATGGTCACTTGGTCAATTTTTACGGAGGAAATGATAGCACATTATGAGGATACAAAGAGCAACACCTTCTTTAGCCAATTGATAAATCTCAAACAAAAGGGTTTAGTGGGGCAGCACATTGAGGACTTCCAAAAATTGAATATAAGGGTAACTGATATTCCAGAGGAACACAGGATTGATCTCTTCATAGGAACTCTAAAGGATAACATCCAACATGAAGTTCGTGTTTTGGAACTTGATTCATTGGAGAAGGCATTCAGGTTGGCAAGAAAAGTTGAATGTAAAATTATGGCGACAAGGAAGCCTACCACTCAATTCTATAAAGAAGGAAGTGTTGCTATGCCTAGATTTCCACAACCTACAAGGTTGACACCACAACAATTGGAAGAAAAAAGAGCAAATGGGCTTTGCTACAGTTGTGATAGAAAATACACTAAAGGTCATAAGTGTGCTGAAAAGAAATTATTTTACATAGATTGTGAAGAAGAAGAAGAAAATGAACAAGAAGAGGATATACACCAGGAACCGGCCCTAGAAGAGGAAGAAATGAATCCGACCATATCATGTAATGCACTAGCAGGAATTACCACTCCTCAAACTCTCAATATAGAAGGACAGATCAAGAAGAAAAAGGTGATTGTGTTGATTGATTCAGGTAGCACCCATAATTTTATTCATTGTAAGGTAGCCAACGAATTAAATTGTTTCCTATACCCAGCACTAGAATGTCAAGTGATGGTTGCAAATGGAGGAAGTATAAATTTCTTTGGGAAATGCCATAATATCAAGCTAACCATGGGGGAATATGTATTGACTAGTCCAATTCTTTCCATTCCTATGGGAGGTGTTGATGTTGTACTAGGAGTACAATGGTTACAATCTTTGGGGACGGTAGCTTTTAATTTTCAAGAACTTTTCTTGAAATTTTTTTCAGAAGGAAAGAAAGTTGAATTACGAGGTATTGCAGGGAAGCCAGGAAGGATAATAAGCTCTAATGTCATGACAAAGCTTCTAAAGAAAGAACAACGAGGCGTAATTGCACAATTATGCTCACTAGAAGTTCCAACATCAAAATCATCTATTTCTACAGATCTCCAACAAGTCTTGGACAATCATTCCAAGATGTTTGAAACTCCCAAAGGACTCCCACCTATTCGTGATCATGATCATGCTATTCATTTGATTCCAGGAAGTGTTCCTCCAAACATCAGGCCTTATAGATATCCTTACTTCCAAAAGAGCGAAATTGAACGTATGATTGCGGAAATGTTAGAGGCGGGTATAATTCAACCTAGTCAAAGTTCTTTCTCTACTCCTGTAGTATTGGTACACAAGAAGGATGGATCATGGCGAATGTGTCCGGATTATAGGGAACTCAATAAGCTCACCATTAAAGACAAATTTCCCATTCCTGTGATTGATGAATTATTGGATGAATTACATGGAGCAATTTATTTTACCAAGTTGGATCTTCATTCGGGATATCATCAAATTAGAATGAAGACTGAAGATATTCCAAAAACAACATTTTGAACTCATGAGGGTCATTATGAATTTTTGGTCATGCCTTTTGGCCTTGCCAATGCACCTTCTACATTTCAAGGGTTGATGAATTCCATTTTCAAACCCTTCCTTAGAAAATTTGTGCTAGTATTTTTTGATGATATACTAATCTACAATAGGTCTTGGAAGGATCATGTTGAACATGTTGACGGGGTGCTCAAACTATTGCAGGAGAAACAATTATATGCAAAAAATCCAAATGTTTCTTTGGAGTACAAGAGGTGGAATATCTGGGTCATATTGTATCTCACGAGGGTGTTAAAGTAGACCCTAACAAAATTAAAGCCATTAAGGAATGGAAAGTCCCCACAACCATAAAGCAGTTGCGAGGATTTCTCGGGCTAACAGGGTATTATCACAAGTTTGTTAAGAATTATGGGAGAATAGCAGCACCTCTAACAACATTATTGAAGAAAGATGCATTTTCATGGACTCCTGAAGCAACTAAGGCCTTTGAACGTCTTAAAGAGGCAATGTGCCTGGCACCGGTCTTAGCTACACCAGACTTCACAAAAACCTTTATTGTGGAATGTGATGCCTCAGGAAATGGAATTGGTGCAGTTTTAATGCAGGAAGGAAGACCCATTGCTTTTGAAAGTCGTCCAATCAAAGGAAAGTATTTACCGAAACCTATTTATGAGAAGGAAATGTTAGCAATACTACATGCACTAAAGAAATGGCGAACTTACCTAATGGGAAGACACTTCAAGGTAAAAACTGATCATGATAGTCTTAAACACTTTTGGAACAAAGACTATCTTCAGAAGAGCAGCAAAAATGGGTCACAAAGATGTTGGGTTATGACTTTGAAATAATCTACAAAAAAGGAAAGCTTAATTTTGTTGCAGATGCACTCTTAAGAAAGAATGAAGAGGTGGAAGCATTGCTTTGTGCCATTTCTATTATCCAACCAGATTGGATAACCGAAGCAAGAGATGAATGGAAGAAGGACAAAGATGTATGGACACTCATTCAAAAGTTGCGGCAAGATCCTAGTACATCTGATACATTTAGTTGGAAAAATGATTCCTTATGGTACAAAGATCGCTTATATCTTTGTAAGAATTCCCAACTAAAACAAAAGATTCTTCTGGAATTGCACACTTCTCGTTTAGGAGGACACTCAGGATTTTTAAAAACTTACCACAGGGTGAAGAAAGAATTTTTTTGGGATGGCCTTAAATCTGATATTCAAAATTTTGTGACGGAATGTTTGGTTTTCCAGCAGAATAAAGTTGAGACAATTAAGACCCCGGGACTTCTACAACCTTTATCCATTCCAAGTCAACGTTGGGAGGAGATTTCAATGGATTTTATCACAGGTTTACCTAAGTTCGAAGGAAAGAATGTCATCATGGTGGTAGTTGATAGAATTACCAAGTATGCACACTTTTGTGCATTATCTCATCCATTTAAAGCAAGTACAGTTGCTACTACATTTATGGACAGAATTCAAAAGCTACATGGAAGCCCAAGGGTTATTGTGAGCGACAGAGATCCCATTTTTACTAGAAATTTTTGGATGGAGTTATTTTATTGTTTGGGTACTCAATTAGCTCATAGCTCATCTTATCATCCTCAATCTGATGGTCAAACTGAGATAGTAAATAAATTTTTGGAAGGATATCTTCATTATTTTTTATCTGATAAACAAACACAATGGGTCAAGTGGTTACCTCTCGCTGAATGTTGGTATAAAATTTCCTTCCATACTGTAGCAAAAATCACCCCATTTATGGCACTTTATGGATATCATCCACCATCCATCACATCATCTTCAAGAGAAAATTCGAAGGTTCAAGCAGTGGGAGATCACATCGAGCATCAGCAAGAAGTTCTCCAACTCTTAAAGGATAACCTGACTTTGGCACAAAATCGAATGAAACAACAGGTAGATCAACATCGTAGCAAGAGAAGTTTTGATGTAGGAGATTGGGTATTTTTACGGCTAAAACCATACAAACAAATGTCCCTCAAGCAAGCTAAGAAGGATAATAAATTATCACCAAAGTAATATGGTCCTTACAAGGTGTTGCAAAAGATTGGTACTATGGCATACAAATTGGAGCTTCCTAATTATTCGCGAGTACATCTAGTTTTCCATGTTTCATGCTTAAAGAAGGTTATAGGTGAAAATCTTCCTGTTCAAACAATATTGCCAGAACTTAATGAGGAAGGAAAAATCATATTGGAACCTGAAGCGGTCATGGAAACAAGAACTCAACAGCTACGGAATCGATCAATTTCAGAGTATCTCATCAAGTGGAAGAACTTACCCATTGAAGATTCTACATGGGAGGATGAGAATTTTATAGAGAAGCACCCGGAGCTACTCAAGCGTTGAGGACAACACTTTTTTTGAAGGAGAGGGGCATGTTAGGTCCCTATATCACTATTATAGTCCCTTATTATTGTTAGTGTAAACCCTTTATTGTTATTATTGTACCCTTGTAACCCCCATTTTGTTATTATTGTGCCCTTAAATTATTATTGTTAGGTCGGCTAGGATTACATTGTGGCCCACTAGGATTACATTATGGCCCCATGGAATCCTATATATAGAAAGGAGGTTTTGTAAATTGTATCATCCAAGAATTTTTCATTCATGTAATGTATTGGACGTTTCCCCCTCGAAGTGGCTTATTTCTAAGGCGTTGATATCTCTTTTCTTCTCTTTTTGGAGCTGGTTTCCCAACAAAAGA